>VSMD01026130.1:0-124840 GCA_008750895.1 Mirza zaza
TTTTTGAGACAGAGTCTCACTTTATTGCCCAGGCTAGAGTGAGTGCCGTGGCGTCAGCCTAGCTCACAGCAACCTCAAACTCCTGGGCTCAAGCAATCCTGCTGCCTCAGCCTCCCAAGTAGCTGGGACTACAGGCATGTGCCACCATGCCCGGCTAATTTTTTCTATATATATTAGTTAGCCAATTAATTTCTTTCTATTTTTATAGTAGAGATGGGGTCTCGCTCTTGCTCAGGCTGGTCTTGAACTCCTGAGCTCAAACGATCCGCCCACCTCGGCCTCCCAGAGAGCAAGGATTACAGGCGTGAGCCACCGCGCCCGGCCCATTCCCAAGTTCTTGAACCAAAGATCTCAATCAACTTACAGAGGTGATCACTAGAAAAATACACTCTATTCTATGTGTGTCCTGTTAAATTTCAGAGGAAGAATACCTAAGATGTAGAGAAAAATGATAACTTACAATAAAGGGCGAGAATGGAGAGTGATCCAATGTCCTCATTATATATATATAAAGACACAGGTTCAGAGAAGTTAAATATCTTGGCAGAAGTTAAGTTGCAATTGGTGGCACAACCAGGATCAGATGGAGGATTTCCTTTTTGTCCCTTTCTACTGCATTGTGTTGCCAGACAAGCAAATATTTTTGGAACTGATTTTCTAGCTTAAATTTCATGTGTTCTTATGTCAGGGCTGTGATTAGCTCTCCTGTGTGCTGTAGCAAGGTCGCTGTGGAAGTTTGCCTCTGGTTAACTTGGTATTTGTATCTGAACTTTGTGTCAACTATCTGGGCTTAGAGTCTGGGACATTAAACCTATTGATTTCACATAAATGAGAATAAAGGCTATATTTATTCTAGGCTATATTAAAGGCTAAAATAATAAGTATGGACATGTCTTAGTGTATCTGGACTGTGTATGATTCAATTATAAACTCTTTCACAAAACTTTAAAAATTCATTAAGGGTCACCTTAGACTCAAATGAGAGACAGAGACATCTGTACCTTTTCTAACACCCTCTTCCATTCCTATCTCCCAACATTCTTAGGTGTTGTTCTGCCTTATCCTTCAACAAAGAAATCCTCAAAACTTCTCATGGTAATATATCACATGTCCCAAATGCAGGTAGAATTTCAGGCATGGGTACTTCTAGAATTTTCTCAAGTTTCCTCCCACTGATGAACTTTTCTAGCTAGACACATCTCTGGTCCCTCAAAAAAAACAAAAACAAAAACAACCCCCCCAAAAAAACCCAATAACAACAACAACAATAAAAACCAGGTAGCAACTAGGTGGTAAGACATTAATGACAGTAATGGAGTGTTAAACATGCTGAAGTCAAAGAATGAAGTTTCTCAAATGAGCTCACATGTGTGCATTCCTGTCTCCTTTAAAACTAGTTCCAAAGAGCAAACTGTTGGAGAGCAATCAATGCTCCCAGCCTGGGAGTCAGAATCTGGGTTCAAACACTGGCTTTGAGCTTAGACAAGTCCTTTAAGCCCCTATGAGACTCAATTCCTTTCTTTGGAAAATAGATATTATCTCTAATTCACAGAGATTTTAAAAGGAATAAAAATGTTAAATACCAGATAGATTTCCCCATCTCCACGTACCAGTATGTTTTTTCTTCCTTGGATAGTTTTCAAATGTATGAAGCAATGTTAAAAATTTGTGTGCATCATAAAACACCAAAGGTTAAAATAGGCACTAAAATTTAATACCACATTGATTCCCATGATCTTTACCCAGAATAAAGAAAAATAAATCAAATAAAATTTATCCTCAATAAATTCCACAGAGGTAGTAAATACTTCTTTGATTATTTCTTCTGATGTATCCATTTGTTAACAACTTGTCACACCCCAATCAGTTTTTCTTCTTTTCCTCTTTATTGGAAGCAGACTCTACTCAGTTTGGGCTGTTCTTTTATGGTTATAAATGCTAATGTACTCTCAAATAGTTATAAAATATTTATAGCAGTATGAATTTTTTCCTTTCAGCCCTCTTGTGTAAAGTTAATACTTTCAAAGTTATGTTATACATTATTTCCATATTGTATTTTCAAAAAAGATACATAAAAGAGTTTCTGTGATAAGTTCAAGAAAATAAATTAGTACCAGAGCATACTTCCAGCAAGGTGTTCCTGGCTGGACATAAAGAAATATGTTATTTGTCTGATGGGAAATTTCTGCCGGTAATAGTAAACGTTAAAGGTTTTAGGCAAGGCACTCCTTTTATTAATATTAACTTCTATGCTCTGCTTCCTGCCAAGTGACTTCATTGGGAAGGAAAACCTCATTCATTTATTCATTCATTCATACATTTTTTTTTTTACAAGTGTAAGTCAGGTCATATAATTTGCCTCTTTAGAATTATCTATACCTTCCTATCACACTTTAATAAATTCACACTCAGATGAATTACAAAGCCTGATATGACATGAAGTCTAGATTCTATGCCCTGTCTACTCTGACCTTACCTGAGATTCCTTTCCTACTCCTTCATTCTGCTCCAACCACGCACTGGCCTTTTTCTTACCTTGGGAACACGTTAACTTTGTTTCTGCCAATGACTGCCTGAAATGCTTGTCCCCAGGTCTCTGACACTTGGCTCCTTCTTATTTAAGGGTCAACTCAAATATCCCCTCCTTGGAGAGATCTTCTTTTTTGGCCCCTAACTCCAGCCCTGGAGCTGTTCTCCATCCCATTGTCATGTTGTATTTTCTCAAAGCACTTAGAGCCATCTGAAATGATCTTACTTGCTTAGTTGTTTACATGCTCATTGTCCATCTACTTGCACTAGAATCTAAGTTCCACGAGGACAGGGTCTTGGTCTGCATTTTTACCACTATTATCTCCAGCAACAGGAATAATGCTAAGTGCACTGTAAGGGTTCAGTGATTCTTTACGGAATAAATGACTGGATACGTTCACCCCTTCATAAGATAGTCAATGACTATTTTTGTTAGCCAAATATCTTCTAAATTAGAACCTCTCCTGACTTCACTTTTAGGATTCCTATGAATCACTTAATTCTCCACCAATCTCTTTTCCAGATTTTAAGAGTTGAACATGTAACGATATTACAAGGATGCATTTTCTTATAAAGTGGGAAGTCCAACACCAAGTTTTAAGATCTTTTTTTTTATCCCTGATTTAGAACTGTATATGACTATCTCTCAAAAAGCTTTGCTATGAATATAAGTGTTAGGGGTTGTTTCCCCTTTCTAAAGTGAAAGGCAATCTTTCCTAGGCTATGAACGTCATCACACAGTTCCAGATTATTATTATTTTTTACTATTTCAATTGTGGAAAACAAACTCATAAAATGTTGTGTTGTTGTATCCTCCTTTATAAAGAGTAGATCTGGATAGGACTAGACTAGAACAAGGTGACATCTGAGAAGCTGAAACAGCAAAAATCGCTGGTTCTAAATAAAGGAAATTAAGCAATGGGCCTAATATAAATATGAATATAATAAATAAAATATAAAAGTTATGCTCTCTCTTAAATTTAGTTTACTACAGAAATCACTGTATGCTATATTGGGCTCAGGGTTTCACCTGTTGTATAGCAAAAAATGGTGGATTCAATTAGATGACAATTTTAACTATTTTCTATTGAATTAAAATAATAATTATGGTAACATGTATGTAGTCTTATCTTGGTGAAAGAGCCAGCAAGTAATGAAGGAGAAAACAGATAAAAGAAGAAAAAAGAGAAAGTTGATCAATAAGTTGTCAATATATATTTTGTGGACCTCTGTCACATGGCTAATTTTTCAAAACTACTTGCAAAGCTTTGAATGTGATCATTAGACATTATTAATTATTTTGTAATTAAAATATGCACACATTCACAGATAATGTGCTTGATACTTCAGGTAAAAGAAGGCATAGCTTTTTGAGGTATATATTTTGCAGCAAAATTTTCAGGAGATGAACCCATTTTCAAAATCTATAATCTACTAAATTCAAAGAGATATGATAGCTTGAAAGCCAATATGTCTGTAGTTTAGTTATCTATAACAACACTATTATATCTATCATAAAAATATTCTTTTATATTTTTTTTTAGAAAGTGCTATTCATGTTTACTTTTAATTATACTAACTACTTTCCAGCTCACTCTTGGATTATTACCACAGCTGAAAAATGTTTTTTCTAAGGAATTGAAAAATTTTTGGAAGCATTTAATCAGAATTTTATCTTGATCTGCACAGGGGATGAAGCTCCTTTGTGTACAGTGTTTATCTAGAAATTTCATATCAAAATCACTAAATTCCAATCACTTCCCATCAAATATTAAAGTAGTATTAAAGTGTGAAATTAAAAGATAATATAAAAGCTTATGTTATCTCCTCATTTTCCACTTCCTTTACCATTAAAGAAGTTTGATGAATCACAAAGTGACTTACACCTTTTTTTCATTCTTCCACAAATACGTGAGCAGCAAAATGGCTTAAAGGCAATAAATCAGAAAAGGAGAAGCAGATGGTCTGAATAACTCACACACAGGAGAGCAAATTCCTAGGGATCATTAATAGCATTTATTTTACTGCTATGGTCCTACACACCCCAACCCAATCTATTCAGTGTAAAATGCCTCCTGTCAAAATGATACAACAGAATGACAGATTCAACCTAGGAAAAAGAAACTAGTACATATATGAATTATTCACTTTTAAAAGAGGGCACAAACACAGGACATTTTGTATGTGTGGTGCTAAATTATGGCATCCAGCAATTTTGTGAATTCAGCACTCCTCTCCAAAAGAGAAGTCTTTGATTCCTATGTCACAAACAGAGGCCTCTTGCCAGATCTCTAGTGATTCAGTGACATCTACCTATATGCAGGATTATGATGAAAACTGTAATTTTCTGTAAAACAGATTTGTCAATGCTTAAGAACAGCTGAAAAATACACAATCTCTTTCCTTCCTTCACATAGCTCTCAAGAGTACATGCCTATGGTACCATTCATTGGGAGATTATATCAGTGCCTCCAAATCACAAGACCAGTGCACACCTGTCTATGGTGGAGTTGTGAACACACACACAAACTCCGTGTTATTTCACAAAATAGACTCTTGTGCAAGCTCACCCTCAAGACTATTTTCACTTTAGTCTGTTGACTCTAAAGACCTTTTTTTTTTTTTTTCCTTTTGGCTTCTCGATGTGAATTTTCTTTTATCCTTTCACCACACAGCAAGACAAAGCCTTGGAAAGACAGCCTTTAGATAGAGTTACACAACTTTCGCAACTGGAAACACGGATGCCAAAGAACTGGAATTGTTTAGCTCGGAGGGATGAAGAGAAAACACTGGGCTGAACAAAAGAACGTAAGCAGCATTCAAAGGTTAGGCGATGGTGACACATTGCACACAAGCGGGGCCCACTTCACTTGGCACCCAGAGGAAAAACAGTCCCCTCTTCTGCCAAAGCACCCCGGGTGGCCACAGTCTAGCTACTCTTCTATCAGCCAAATTATCTGATTCTTTTAGACGCTTGTCCTTTTGGGATTTGAACATGTTGCGGCCTTTACTTTTTATCCTAATTCAAAATGAATATGAAATGCATATGGTGGACAAGGCTAAATCTTCTGTAGGGAAAACCGTTACCCAGAGGAAAAGAATAAAACGTGATTGTCTGAACTCTTACTTAATATGAATGAGAAAAGAAGCAAAAAGCTATATATTTTTAAACCATTTTGATGGGGCTCAGACAACTTCTCAAATTCAATACAAGTTTTGTTTTTACTCTGGTTTCCCTCCCTTTCTTCTTCTTCTTGAGATTTTCTGTCAAGAGGGGTGGCATGGCTTTGGAAAGCTGAAGCTGGGAATGAAGAGAAAGTGAAGGGAAATACAGCCACAGAAAGTTACGTTAACCAGGTTTTCTCCTCTGAGCGCATCCATTAATGTTGGTGAAGTCTGCATCTAGAAACCCTGCTTGCATCTTCTAATGTATGCCCTATGCATTGACCTTTTTGACGTTTCTTACATCATTTTAGTTGTGTTTCTGCTCTGGAAACTCTAAGAATGTTTACTATAAGCAAATATTTATGATAATTTACCGAGTACTATAGCAAAGATGGGCAAAGCAGGGGGCTGTGTTGATACCGTAGATAAGATCAATGCACACATACTGGATCAAATAGAAGTTTTCGTTACTTATTATTATTATTTTTTTAATGACTTACAAGGCAGAACATGTCCAGATGTGGGATTCAGAGAACAGTTCACACTCTAGTCTCCAAGGGCCTATATCTCAACATTCATTTTTCTGACAGAGATCCAGTTATTTCAAACTAAAATCACGTCTTCAGTGACATGGACATGCCCACAGGAGCTCAGTGGTAATGAGGTCATTTATATTTATATAATTGGGAGAAAAGGTTACTCCCCAATAGAAGTCACCAACTTAATTTATTTAACACTCCTCTATGGCATATGTGCTTGGATTATGGCATTATTGGATTAAATTATATTTAAGTATTCCTGACTCTTCCTCTGAATATTCTGTAAACTCTCAGTGTATTCAGAAGGGCAGAATGAGAGGGGATCTGATTGGTCTTATGGATCTCTGGGATTGTCTAGAGGGTTGTATGTGTGTGTTTGTGTGTGCGTGTGTGCACATCACATGCAAATCCATATAAACTTACTGACACGTAAATACAACAGATGGAGACAAATCATACACAAAAGACCTTGAACCCTGTCAGTAAATAGGCCTGGAACTTTGCAATAAATCAACAAAAAGTTTCTTGTCAAAATTTACCTTGACCTATCAGAAATAGAAGCAAAAGACTCCTTAGTTTGTTGTGTTCATTTTTAAGGGAGTGTTATAGTGATGAAATTAGATAGCAAATCTGGGAAGGATTATAATACACAGAAAGCAAACAGGATACATAATAACAAATGTATTATATAAAGTAACAAAATGAATGGCAGCTTCTGTCCTTCCTGTTTAAAATGTCAGTATTTTCTATGGTTTTCTGCAAGTGGAACTAGATTTGTTTATATTCCAGTAGGTTCAGCTGCTTTTTCACATGGGGGTTAAAGTACTGGGTTGTGAGTCGAATTAGACTAAAACATTCTGATTTTGGCTGCTGTTCCTTTCTAATTTATCCTGACCTTCCCTTTCTTGGCAGTCTTAAGGCTCTAATATCTTGTCTTCTGGCTACGAGAACAGAGCATATGGTTTGCTTGAAGGTTCCTGTTCAGCACTTATCCATTAACCTGACAGTAGAAAGTGCTAAAGAGCAGGAACGGGAGTCACAGTGCGACTGTCACCTCAAGTTCAAAGCAAACACACTTGCCCCTTAAAAGACGTGCTTGATCTTCAAGTTCAGGAAAATCAGATACCGAGGCAACTACTAACATTTTTCCCTTACAATTTTGAGACATTCTTTCATTAAGCTATTTTATCGTTAATTATATTCATCAGATATTATTATTTTCCCTTAGAGAAAACAGTAATAAAAAACCTCACAACAAACAGAAGCTTAAAACAAGGATTTATGGTCTGGGCCTAGGAATAGTGTTTTGGTTTTGTGATAAATCCTAAGCAATATTTGACTTGCCTTTATGTCATCCATGAGTAATTCTCAAGAAACTCTGCCCTGCCTCCTTCCATATCTCACAGCTTCCTGGAAGGAATTTATCAACAACCAATGTTTCTATCAAAAATTTGTGAAAAATAATTGTGCCATGTTGCTGAATAATTTCTATATAATGACTAATTTAATAGTAGAGAATCTTTGTAAGCTAGTGAGAAATCATGATCATCCAAGCTCACCAGGGTGTCCAAGATTCTATATCCAACTATAGCTGTCAATCAACTACTTAGATGTTAACTTGGCCTCTTTCATTTCAACCCTATCAAATTCTCTTTACCATCTCCCCTCTCTGGTATGCTGAGTTTTGAAAGAAAGCCTACATATGTCAGAAAAACATCATCAGTGAGAATAAGGGTCTTCTAATAGTACAGATAAACCTGCTTTTTCTTTTCAAAACTGACAGATAACCATTAAAAAAAATTACTGTCAACTCACCATTGCCATCAAAGTAGCTTATTCTTGCTGCAGACTGCAAACTATATTTCTTCCCTTCCAGAACATCTATCTCATCTGTCTCCCACTTTGTACTCCTGTTGATTGACTTATAAACTACTTACCAGGGTAGGTACTGTTTCTATTTACCTGTTCATTCATTTATACATTCAAAAGACATTTCTTGAACGCATTTGCCAATCCATGTACTAGGGGATTTATATGATTTTTAATACTACTACTTTCACAAGGTACATATTCTTATCCCTGTTTTATAGGTGAGAAGCTGGGATGCAAATAAATTAACTTGCTAGACCAAGTGTGATGCCAAAGCTTGTGCCTGTTCTTTTACATCATACAGAACAGAAGGCAACAGATGATTAACTGTTTTTTACATTTTTTACATTTTATGCTAACATGATTCTGCACCAGCTCACAGCATAGAAAGTTGCCATCTCTCCCAGGCCTGTCCAGCTCAATAAAGGAAATGAGTACAACTGTTTGCTTGTCAAATGTACTCTTTTGGAAAAAAAAAATTGAAGTTATACAAATATTTGCCATTCCATTAACTTATGTAATCTAGAGACTAATGAACACAAAATCAATTTTTGCTTTTCGGATTATTTGTCTTGTCATTAGTGAAAACATTATGACAAATTCCAGCCATAACATAAACAAACCTGAGCCATTTTAAAGTCCAGAAAATGTGAAGCTAGTGCTGAATCTCAGTGGAAGACTAATTTTTACAACTGTCTGCCTCCTTGTGTCAGACGTCTTCTCTGTTTGGTTTCATTTTGAAATCATGAAATGAACGTACCGTCCTAACCTCCAGCCATCTGTTGGCAGCTGAGAGAAATAAGTAGGCTATGTTGTTTGTGTCCGTCAGTTCCAGCATACGTTGTTTAAATCTGGTTTCATGCCTGCAAAAAACAAAAATATTATGATGTTAGCAGGAGAAGTAATAAAGAACAGTCACACTTACTACTACACTATTTACTTGACATAGTGACACTCTGATGGAATGGGATGACTGGTAAATGGACTCCTTCTTCAAAATAGAGACCAGCTGCTACTGCCCTGCTGAATTCTTAGCAGAGATGGTGTGGTCAAGTGTATCTTTCCTTTCTTATACCCTTACCAGGAAAAGGAGTCCTTCTAATGACAAAGTTTTATTAAAGATCATTTCATAAGTTTCCAAATAATTATTGTGGCCATGAAAACATAGGCATAGCCTATGTTGCAAGGGTCTTAGAAAAACCAGAATAAATTGTTCAGAAATGCAATATACTCTACCTACTTTTTATGGACTTATTTTACTTTTCCAAATGACGCAGTTGGAGTTGGGTGGGAGGTGCTGGATGAGAACCAGGGACGACAGAAAACTATGCATTTGGAACAGGCAAATATATACTTAAAAAATTCTCTTTTTGCTTCTTGTTTCTGGGAACTAAAGAAGAAAACTGGGGTGGCAAGAAGTGGTGGTGGGGCGTGCTTGGAGATGGCAAATGTTCTTGTTAGATAAGATAGTTATGCCCCCAAATTCTAAACTATTTGTAGGGATGGTCACTGCATAAAAGGAACTCTTGGTTTGTGGTACTTTCAGAGTTCTATGATACATACAGTTCAGATATTGATATTGAACCCTGAAAAATTAAGGTCATTCTTGATGCTGAACATAATCATGCCAAATCTGTGTAACCTATTTTATAAATTAAACTGCTAATAAAAGCCTTATCCATTTGAACATCTGAGCAACTGTCTTAAAGAAACTGAAAAATATTTTCTAAATCACAAAGATAGTCTCTTTTCATTTTTCAATTATTTTCCCCGAATAACAGAAACAATGGAAAGCTGGATAATCTGTTGAAAATAACTGGTATGAAGGTTATTTGGGGAAATACCAAATAATTATTATTGGGGAAATACCAAATAAAAATGTGGTTTATTCGCACTCTGCAGCCATGGCTTGTCTTATACAGACTTCCTATCTACAAGCTATGTGTTCAAGGAATTGCCAAATTTCATCTGACAGCATGCCAGTGATTCCTGTTCGATGAAAGACTGCTCCAGCACCCCCCACTCCACCAAATCTTCAAATAAAATTGCAAAACATTATAATGAACCATCACTTGTGTCAAAGAATGAAATCCTGGGTGGGGTGTTCACTTGGCCCACTGAAGTAATCCATACAAGCCAATATAAAGCAGATACTTGATATCCATCCAATCGATCTGATCATTCCAATATGGCAAACTAGATAGATAATTCAGTCAGACAGCAAGATCTGATATACAACAATCAAAGGATTTGGAAATTAGAGCCAAACAATGATCTCACTTTGAGTTATGTATCCTTGACCCAAATGCCATGCACAGAAGGCAACGCACTGATGTGGGACCAAGCACTCCAGGGAACATTCTCTCCCTCCAGATGATCCTTTTAGGGGTGAGTCTAGTAAATAACTAAAAGGCAGAGAGGGCAAGCTCATGGAATTATAGGATTTACTGACATAGTGGACAGGAACTGTAAAGAGATATATACATGCAAGGCTCATTTTTTTGGTACTTGCTAGATACGATGTTAGGTAGATTTTCATCCATTCATTCAGAAGCATTTAGCAAGTGCCAACTCTAAGTGACACATTATGCTAGACACTGGGGATATACATATGACCAAGACGAGACCTCTTCCCTTGGGGAGCCTACTGTCTATGGAAGGAGGTGAACACAGCATCAACAAGCAAAAATGGTGCAACACACCCTATAATGACGTTGTGCACAAAATGCTACATGAACATGAAGAAAGGCTATAATTTGCACTGACTGGAGAATCAGGATAGTAGGGAATGGAGTGAGGGGTGGGAAGAGGGAAAGAGTTAAGTGAGATTTTACAAAAGACAAAAGGGAAGATGATCTGAGATGGGTTTTAAGAGATAAGTGGAATTTCTTAGGTGAACAAGGCGTTCTAAGTAGCAGGAGCAACACAAGCAAAGGCACAGAATCGAGAAAGCCCCACATGTTCAGGGGGCTAGAGACAGGTTCCTCTCCCTAGA
This sequence comes from Mirza zaza, assembly GCA_008750895.1. Classification (NCBI taxonomy): domain Eukaryota; kingdom Metazoa; phylum Chordata; class Mammalia; order Primates; family Cheirogaleidae; genus Mirza; species Mirza zaza. Next base: position 11,098 of record VSMD01026130.1, read on the forward strand.
GGACTGTGGAGACAGAGGGACCAGAGGTGACCACATTTGAGATGAACATCAAACACCTGATTCTGCCAAAGAGCTTCCTCTGAGACCCTTCTGACTCTCCATTTCGTTTGGGATATTGTTTCTGACACACTCTTAAAGAGTTTGTAAATGGAGTTGGCAACAGTTTGAGGCAGCAGTGAGAGGGGAGGGGTGAAAATGGAGCGAACATTCTTTCTGCGTGTTTCTATTTGGCAAGAAACCTTCTGTTTTCCTAATGGAAACTTTGACACACTCAGTCTGTAGCTTTTCATCCACATCCAGCTCATCTTCTGAACATTCTTAGACCTTTATTCTGTCAGACAAAAAAAATAGGAAAGGTCACTGAAATCTCAATCTAATTTAACTGTGATACTTCGCGGTAAACTACTTCAGGGAGTTTGTTGCTTCGTGTGAGTACACCACGAACCTTCCACGCAGGGGAGGAAAAGCAGCCTAATCAGTAAATACTAACTTTCCAAAAGAGCTCAAGACTCTGGGGACTCTGGGTAGTTTAAAAGAAAGGAACAGACGGATGGAAAAGAACATGTTGGAATCTTGACCACGATTACCAAATGTAAAGATTCTAGAATTTTATCCATGGGACTAGGGCCATCCTCACATTTATAAGACTCCTTTTGGTTTAAAAAATGTTGATATTTATGATACTTAATATTTACATTAAAAATGAACCCTGGAAGATCTAAACTAAATGAGTATCATGCAGGCAACTTCTACAAAGAAGTTGGGTTGTCTTTTGTTTCTTCCAACTCTAATTCAAGCATTGAAGGTTAACAGAAGATTCTGTTCTTTGTACATCTATCTACAATTTTTCCTAATGTAAAATAGCAATAGTAATGCTAAATTTTGCTCACGTGTCCAGTGAAGAAGGTAAATGAAAACTCTTAACCTTGACACCTGGTCAATTTCCTCTTTCATTTTAAATCTTCTCATGCCTTTCAAGATGTTCTAGCTCATTCTTGTCCCTGTCACTCTCAGGAGATAACCTCACTTTGTCCGTTGGAGAGAAAATAGAGGCTGTTACACATTGAACCCATCAACTTCCTGTTATTTCACTTACAGCTTGCCCAAATCCATTCATGTCCTTTCCTTACCTTCGTAGTTGAGCTATGTACCAAATACTGCTCAAGATGAGCTGGTCTTTCCACTTGGGCACTTGCACAAATTCCTGCTAATCTGCCATGAAAATCTGCTCCATCAGTTGTCCCATCCTGCCTATATTTCCACTTCTTCCCTTCAGTCTTTAAAAATGTCAAGCTCATTACCCTCTCAAAATAAAAAGACAAACATTAAAAAAAATCCTCCTCTTTTTAATTAGCTCCCCCTAAACTTCTTCATACTGCAGTGAAACTTCTTGAAAGAGTAGCTTTTCCTTGCCACACCCATGTTCTGACTTTGAGTTCATTCTTCAGCCTTCCGAATTCTGATTTTAATCCTTTCACTTTACCGTTACTATTATTGCTAAGGTTGCAAAGAGTTTCACGGTTGCCATATCCAACAGGCACTTTTATTTTATTTTATTTATTTATTTATTTAAAAATTTTTTTTAAGATGTAAAGGTCATTGGAACCAACAGGCACTTTTAATTTCTTTTTATTCTATTTCTTTTGTTTTTACTACCATTGACCATTCAATTTATTCTTGAAATGCTCACTTTTAAACATTATACAATGCTTAAAATGCTTTTATTTATCCACACTATCCTGATTCTTTGCCTACTACTTAGATGGTTTACCCTACCATAGTGAGAAGATGAGGTCTGCCCTACTAAATGACAACTTTTGGTACTGTTATATCATTGAAGTCTTGGGAGGAGGACAAGACTGAATTAAGGTCCACTACAATGATGTTGCCTAGGAAACATATGGATCAAACATAGGTACGACAGTCCCTTAGGCCTTCTAGACTTTGTCCTTGGCCTGGGTAGAGCTACTGGACATAAATGTTTGCTTATATAAGGTATCATGTGGACAAAGGGCTACCAAAAATCTGAATTGACCACTTAAAGGCCTTAGGTGGCCTTGAGAGAGGCAAAGTGCTTGGGTGCTGGCCTCTCCTCCCTGGATATATCCAATGAAGGGAGGTCTCAGTGAATTTGATCTTTACCACCATTAATATCTCAGTCATAGGGTGGTCAATTTTTGCAGGGACCAACTTGCTAAAGTGGTAGTCACAAGATCAAGGTCACCAAGACCTGGATCCTCTTTCTGTAGAGAGGGCATTGGTTTGGATTTGATACATCAGGCTGGCCTGTGTTGGGGTTGGCCAGGCTCAGGAGGAGGTAGGTCAGGAGGAGTTTTAGAAGAAAGCCTGAAGCCACAACAAGGGGAAGCCCCAACCCTTGCCCTTTCCTGACGAAGTTGACTGGAAAACAAGAGCTCAAAGAGACTGTTCAAATTAGGAGAGCTGGAAGCAGATAAAAGAAGTTGAAGAGCCATTGCGATATTGGCAGGAAGTAATCAGTTGAGCAATGGAGTGCCCTTTAATTCATTCATGAAATATCTGGACACCTACTGTGTGCCTGACTCTGATAATATTCAGAAGGTAAAGATTAAAGACACATTGCGGGGCCTTAAGGAGCTCCTAATCTTGTGGAGGAATGCACACACAGCTGATTATGTTACAGTGTGGCAAGTTTAGGATACAAATTAACATAGAGATCTCAAAGGCATGGAACCTATATTCTAATGTTCAGGGAAGGCTTCCCACAGTAGATGATAATCATGAACTGATATTTCAGCAGTGAGATAAGCACTAGTTAGCCAAATATACAAGGCAGTCGGAAGGGACAAGTAATATTATGTATCTTACTCTGAAGCATGTGCCTAAGAGAAGTAGCTTTGTTTAAAAAGTTAGCAATTGGCAGATCATATTTTCTGTAACATCATTTTTATCTATTTGCTCCCTAAGTGCTGGTAGTCTGAAAATTTTGTCCAAGCTCCTCTTTTCTTAGTCTACACTCTCTACCTTGGCAATCAAATCCATGGCCAAAACTTTAATATCCGTAAGAGGATGATACTCATACTTGCTATCATTTAAGGGGTACATGCATACACATGGACATAGAGCATAGAATGATACCCACTGGGGACTTGGAAGGGTGGGGAGGTGCCCTGGGATATCTCTTAAACTCCAGACCTATATACCTATCTGACCACAAAAATCTCCACCTGCATATCTCATCAGCACCTCTATCTGTTCCTAACCAGATTCCTCCTTCCTACTGCAATCCTCCACATCATCTTCAGTTTCCTAACTTGGAACTAACCCATGGGAATCAGAAACCTAGAAAGAGTTACCTTCAACTTCTTCCTCAAACTTGACTCCTCACATTCCACTTTGTCCCTAAATCTCATCGGTCCCACTTTCTACATATTTCTCAAAACTTCACTTTTTTCCCCAGGTCCTTGGTTCCTGAGCTAGCCTTTGCCACCTCTCGCCTGGACCACTGTCACAGCCTCCTGCAATCTCCTTGCCTTTGGTCTTGACCAATCGCAAGTCACGCTCTACAGTAGATCAGAGTTATCCTGATGAACACAACTCTGATCATGTCACTTTCCTGTATTTCTTCAGTAGCTTCCCAGCATGGAAATAATAAAGTCCAAGTCCCCTACAGGTATTATTCAATACCCTTTATATACGAGCCTCTCTTTGTAGTCTCAACCTTCATCCCAATGGCCATGTTCTTTGTACTTACTTTGTATTTCAATGATGCTGGATTTTCTTGATTTCTATATAAAACAGAAATCTTCATGCGTTTGTACATCTATCACCTCTGTTTTGAACATTCCATCCCTTTTATCTGCCAGGGCAACTGTTCATCATCCAAAGGTTTGTTGTTCAATAATTACCTCTCCATTCCTTTGAGACAGAGTGTTACTCTGCTTTCTCATACGGTTGTTTCTCGTGATACAGATATTAGACTATGTATCCTACTGTACTGCCATTTTGTTTTTCTTAAACTCTCTCTCCTACTAGGCTGTGAGCTCCTCAAGACAGAGTCCATGCTAGCTAGTTAGCCAGTACGTGTTTCTCGAGCACTTAGTCTTGGGCATTTTCCCAGGTAATGGTTATAAAAGAGTATAGGATCAGGGAGAGCTCTTGATAGGGCTCACATTCTCCTGGAATGGGACAGACAACATGTCAACAAACAAACATAAAAGATAATTTAAAATACTCAGATAAATACCACAAAGGAAGTAAACAGGATAACATGGCAGATATGAGGTGTGGGAGAAAACAGTGTCACTTTCAGCTGGGATGAAAATGAAAGGCCATGCATGCTTTTTAGTCTTCATATATCCACAGCAAGAACAGTACCTGGCATATGTTGAATATTCAAATATTTCTTATACAAATTAACTTGAAAGAACTTATTTGGTGAAAAAAGTAATATTTGATATAGTGTATTTACTAATACCACTGATCATTGCTGGGTACTATTAGAATATAAATTTTATCTTAATGTCTATATCGAATGCTAATAACTAGTTTTGACATCCCCCATGAAAGGTATTACAAAATGTGATGGGAAAATATACCAGTGCAGAAATGTTTTTGTTTTTTAATTTTTTTTATTAAAAAAATTTTTTTTCTTTAGAGATGGTGTCTCAGGCTGGTCTTGAACTCCTGAGCCCAAGCTATCCTCCTGCCTTGGCCTCTCAGTGTGCCAGGATTATAGGCACGAGCCACTGCACCTGACCAAGTGCAGAAATGTTTAAAGCATGTTTCATGATGAAATTTACATGGATTTATGTAGAAATTCTGTGATATATAATGCTGTGGATAGTTGTCTCTTTATAGTCTACTCTATGACCCAATTCTATATTTAAAAATAAATTTCTTAGGTTAGGAAAGTCTCTGATTAAAATCCATACATGCTTGCAAATACAGTTGCAGAAAGATAGAATTCTTTAAAATGTGAATTTTCTAGATTAAATAAAACATTTGGTAATGTTATCTTCTTTTCTGATCTTACTTGAAAAAGAAAATGGAGTTAGGAACTTTTTTTTTAAGAGACAGGGTCTCACTCTGTTGCCCAAGCTGCTAGAGTGCAGAAGCACAATCATAGCTCACTGCAGCCTCAAATTCTTGGGTTCGAGCCGTCCTCCTGCCTCAGCCTCCTGAGTAGCTAAGACCTGAGGCATACACCACTGCACCCGGTTAATTGTTTTTTGTAGAGATGTGGTCTCCCTATGTTGCCCAGGCTGGTCTCAAACTCTTGGCCTCGAGTGATTCTCCTGCCTCAGCCTCCCAGAGTGCTGGGATTACAGGTGTGAGACACAGCCCACAACCAATAATTTTTTGAGGATTAAGTCTTAATAAATACTCCTAATTAAAAGCTTAGGTTATTATTTTGTTTACAAAAATTGAAGAGACAGGGTTCAATTATAAAACAACTTTGGTGTAATAGCATTATTCTTGTTAAGATCATTATTATTACTATTATTATTTATACTTATTTTATTGGGTGCTTCTTCAATACTTACTGCGATTAATGCTTTACATGCATTATATCAATTAGTCCAGTGACCCTAAGAAGCAAGATTGATTTCTCCATTTCACAGGATGAGAAAACTGAGGATAGGGAATTTAAAGCATCGTCCAAGTCACACAACTATTATTTTTCCAATCTGTTGCTTCATCCTTTCTTTATTCTTGGTAAAATTTCATCAGATGACTAAACTCTGATCATTTCTGACCACATTTTTCTCACTTCTGGCTTAGCACACTATCAGCACATGGTGGGCAATGATCAGTTATTTGCAGATAAACATTTGTTGATAATGTAAGCGCCTAATCAGCAATATGAAAGCATGTTTGCTCACCTAAAGGCCCGAATGGTGGTGAGTCCCTCGGCTGTTTCTGAGAAATGGCAAAGCAGGGGCAGCTGGGTGCTGTCATCAAGTTCCTGGAGGTCCCTAGGACAGAGAGGCAAAAATAAATGTCACGCACATCTAGGTTCAAAGACCATTCTAAATAAAGATGATTTTATCCTTATCTTTGTGTTTGTCATTGTAACTATTTCCCCCAGCACACAAATAATAAAAGCTTCAATGGCTTCCAACCTAAAGAGGCAGAGAAGGATGGGTGCATAATGAATACAGTTTGAGGCTGAACATAATGGGTTGTACAAAGCTGTCAACTTTGTGTAACAACTAAAGTGCTATAGGACACAGAAGAACGAGCACTTTTTTTTTTTGAGACAGAGTCTTACTTTGTTGCCCAGGCTAGAGTGAGTGCTGTGGCATCAGCCTAGCTCACAGCAATCTCAAACTCCTGGGCTCAAGTAATCCTGCTGCCTCAGCCTCCCCAGTAGCTGGGACTACAGCTATGAGCCACCATGCCTGGCTAATTTTTTCTATATATATTAGTTGGCCAATTAATTTCTTTCTATTTATAGTAGAGACGGTGGTCTCGCTCTTGCTCAGGCTGGTTTCGAACTCCTCACCTCAAGCAATCCGCCCACCTCGGCCTCCCAGAGTGTTAGGATTACAGGCGTTAGCCACGGCGCCCGGCCAAGAACGAGCACTTAATTCATACCTAGGAGATGGGTGGGGTTTCCTTTGACCAGGTGGAATTTAGGCCACATATTAGGCCTGATGAGACATTTAATGAAATAGACAAGAAGTGCATTCCAGCTAAAAGAGTACCAAGAGCAAACAGGTGTCTGAAGAACCTTAATCAAATTTAATCTGGCTGGTGCCAAGCCAGGGTGCTGCAGTGGGAAAAAGCTACGTTAGGGATAGGGCCTTGTTAGGGTGGGAGTAGATCCTAGAGGATCTTTATGGGCTGAACAAAAAAAAATCACTGGAGCCTAGAAATAAGATGATCATACCGGCCCTTGCTCAATATAACTTGGGAGACAATGGAAAGGATGGAGGGAGAAGGGGTGAGTGGGGAAGGTCAGTGAGGACAGCCAATATGAGATGTTTTTTAAAAGTTCTGAAGTAGTGTGATGCTGGTGAGGGGGCAACTGTGAGACTGTCGACTAGAAGTAGCTTTATAAGCTACAACAATTAGTTGTACCAGGGTAAATAAGAGAAGAGTCAAGCATAGCTTGGCTGTTTTTAGTTTAGCAGACTTGAAAAATGACCATGCTATTTACCAGGCCAGGGGTGGGCAGGACACAGAAAGAAGAGATTTGGACAGAAAAGGTAATGATTTTGGCTTTGACCATAATGAGTTTGAATCCCTGCCTTCCTGGAACTTCCATGCACAGTTCTTCTAAGGAACTACGTGTGTGTGTGTGTGTGTGTATGTGTGTGTGTGTGTGTGTGTATAACACAGGTATAGAAAAGTATTCAATGGATGGAAATGCCCAACTCTGACCTTTTTCATGAAGATGCATATTCATGACAACTTTTCTTTAAACCATATGAGCTAGCCCTTCTAGAAGATGGGCTAACATGTTTCAAAGCATTCCTCTTTTTTCTTCTCAGTCTTTTTTTCCTACCCTTCTCTAAGTCTTTGGGGTTGAGGGAATTAGAGAAGCAGCATCAGCATTCACCTGCCAGAGTCAAGTGAACTGATAAACACGGTTCCACAATCTTTAACAATGAACTCAGGCCACTCGTGGCTGCCTGTGTAGCCTCACCAACAAATGCGAAGTCTTCTCAATTTGGAGTCTCTAAAATGGATTCCCTCATTTCAGACACTGCACGTGGGAGTTGGGGGAGAGAAAGACAGCAGGAAGAGGAAAAAGGAATATGAAGGAATGTGAATTGTCTGTTATTTTTAAACATAAAACCAAGTGGCTATTTGTAATTCTGACACGGCAACAGGTGGTCACTACGCTGAGGTTTGCAGTGAAGGAAAAAAACTTAGGAAGGGGGAATGTTTGTTTATAGGACTGTGCTTCGTGGAACCAAAGAGGTGAGGACACAGCTTGATCTTGTATTCTTGCAAGAAGGAAACACTTACTTACTAACCACGCATTAGACCTTTGATGTGAGGTAGTCAAAATTTCATGGTATTTCCTGTCGCTAGTTCCCCATTTAAACTCTTTTCAGTGTATGCAAAAATAGTCTGTCAAGTTGCCTGAGCTATTCAACATGGGTGAGTCCTGAAGAGCCTCAACATCTAGAAGGATCCTCTTGTCTGTGAGATTTCGTATCACGCGGTTCTATTAGCTAACTTTCAGAGAATTTCGAATAAGAATGGTATACAATCCATTACCAATTTTAATTCTTTGAAAATGGTCATCTCTTCCCTATTTTAGTCACTACCAATGATACCAGATCATTCTCCCTGACAATGAACAGAATTCACAATTCAAATTTGTAACGAACTAGGGATATCTGCCTAAACTTTGCATTCAATTTATATTGCTAAACGCCAAAATAGGCCCAAGTGACTCTGTAATTGAAGTAAGATTGATATTAGTGGCGAGATGGCAAAGACAGCTTTGGAAACAGTGATAATGAGATAACTCTGAACTTCTTTATCCTTCCAGCAAGTGGCACCAGCAATAATATTAGAAGAAATGAAAAGAAATAGTGAATTTGATTGCGAGCTTCTCCCTTTTGGTTTGAATTTGCTACAAGCAAAGAGGATGAGTCTGAGGATAAAAAAAAAATTACTCTAGATTTAATATGGATCCCTGACATTTGAAGGCCTTGAATTTATAACTCAGAGGGAGACAAAAACTACATTTTTAAAATTATGAAATGTTATATATGTTATGTTCAGAGGTTCCCAACTATAATATTTCCCTTTGCTTCTTACCTTCCCCTATGTCCTTTCCTCTTCCCTGTAACCAGGCCATCTTCATATTTTCAATGTCTTGAATAAACTCAATATCTGCCTTCTTATCCTAGCACTTAATGCACATGTTAGGATGATTTAGTATATGTTTTATCTTACCAAGACACTGTAAATTTTTTGAGAACAGGATCTTGTCATGTTGAGCTCTTCATCTGCTACATGGCTTAACACAGTTATTTGTTGAAATAAAGTGTTTGTTGAAATAATGTGATTCTTGCACTAATATAAAATTTGCTGTACTATTTACAGCAGGGCTTCAAATTTGAACTGAAAATTTCAAAACAACTGGTCTCATATGTCATTTAGCTATTCAACATCTCACCAAATGACAAACCCTATATTAACAGGAGACTCTAAAACTCACAGCTACTTTTTATTTATTTGGCTGGTTACTCAAGTGCATGTAAAATGATCCAATCTGAAATTTTCCAATCTATGTAAATTATAGCATTCCTGTCAGATATTCAAGAGTATCGCCTTTTATAGTCATCACATTTATCTCTTCAACCTTTCTTTACTTCTACTAGTATCTCACACAATGTATTTTAAGAATTTTAAAGTTTTTAACTTTTTTTTCCATATGCGGACTATCATGACATTAATTCACTTATTCTTTGTGATTATGTTTGATTTTGTAAGTTTCCTGTCAATGTCATGGTCATAAAAAAGGACTATAGTATGAAAAATTTGACAATCTATGGACTCAAAACTCAATAGATCAATCCACATGTTGATATATGCCCAGAGTTATGTAAGGTCTAGACAACCAATTACAGAAGTAATTCTAATAGATCTCCAAATGGAACATAATATAAGGGTAGGTTTCATCATGTTAAAAATAGGTTGCATTTCTAAATTCCATACCTTATCTTGAAAAACATTATAGCAAATGAAGGTCACAGCAAATCAAATACAGTTGTCTCCATGGGGGATTGGTTCCAGAATCTCCTGGGGGTACCAAAATCTGCAGATGCTCAACTCCCTTGGATAAAATGGCATGGCATTTGCATATAACTTATGCAATCGTCCTATACATTTTAAATCATCTCTAGGTTACTTATACTATCTCATACAATATCATATGACAAATTCAAGTTTTGCTTTTTGGAACTTTGTGGAACTTTTTTTTTTTTTCAAATATTTTCGATCTGCGGATGATTGAATCCACAAATGTAGAACCCGCTAATACAGTGGGCTGACTGTATATAAGCTTTTGAAAAAGAGTGGAACACTGTTTTACTTACTTGGAGGCAACTCTGAAGTATTTCTGGATAAAATAAAAGGCAATCCCAAGGGGCAAAAGAGCAACCAGGAACACAGGAGTAGCAAAAGAAATCATCCCGATTGCAGACAGGCAGAGCAGTGTTGATCGAGTTAAAGATTCTAAAGTTGGAGGGATGTGCTATTAAGGTAGTTTGAAAGAAAAATATGTTTCAGTTCAAATGAAACACTGGTTACAATGCAACAAAAATATTTATTTTATATTAATGATAAGTTATAAAAGTATTAAACAGTATATAAACATGTTGATTGTAAGCAATTCTTCACTTAATTCCTATAGTTTAGTATATCTATATATCTAGTTGCATGTCATTTATTAGTTATCTACCTATCTACCTACTTGAGTATTTATATAAATGGCACTACACTATAAATCTTTGTTCACGTGCTTGTTTTATTTTACTGAACAAGATAGTCTATAAACCTTCCCACGTCAGTGTATTCAAATCTATTTCTTTTTAATGGTTGCATGGTATTAAAAAGCTTATTTAGCTATTTCTCTCCTATAAGACATTTAAATTTATTTTCTGTTATTTCTTGCTCAGATCCTTTGAGTATTTTTGATTGGATTGTTCATCTTTTCCTTATTGATTTGTAGATGCTCTTTGTATGTTATGATGTTTATTTTCTTTCTTATACATTTTTTGCAAATTTTTCTCCTATAATTTTTACCTATTATATTTAAGTTTGTCTTTGGTATTTTTAGCTCAATAAATGTTTTAAGTTTTTTATAGTAATTTCTATTGGCTTTTTTGCTTATTGTTTCTGAGTTCTGGGTCTTATTTAAAAACAACCTTTCTCACCGCAAGATAATAAAACTAGCCTCCTACATTTTATTTTATAACTTTATGTTTTTATTCTGTATGTATTTGTTTGTATTTTATGGATAACAAATTATCCCAATTTCATTGATTAAAAAATTAATCTTTTTCTTACTAAGATGTCACATTTATACTATATTAAGTCTCTATATATGCTGATGTATTTGAAGTTCTCCATTCTGTTCTTTTGATCTCCTTGTTTTCTGTGATCAACAGAGTGCTTTAATTTGGTAGTAATTTTGGATATCTGATAGGAAATTCTCTCTATACATACACAGGATTTTTATGACTTCTGGGATTGTTGGATATCTTTGCTTCATATTACTTTTATTTCTGTTTTTATAGTTGTTATTATAAATGGAACTTATTTTTCACTAAATTTTTAATTGTTATAGAGGAAGTTGCCAATTTTCATATGATATATCTTATGTAGATACTTTGCTGAATTTTCTAATTGGCTCTTTATTTTACTAATTAGTCTGAATTCTCTAGGTAGCAATCACATCACCTTATAAATAATGGCAGTTTCATCTCTTCTTTTCCAGTATGTATTCCTTACGAAGTGTTTTAGGTGCAATGTAATCTAACACTAATGCTGCAAAACCATCAAAATTTCTCAGCATACTTTTTAATCAGCTGTATGTATCAAGCATTTGTCTTCTAAACTAAGGGTAATTTAGGTGGAAAGTCAAAAGGGGCAAGGGCCAAATTTGATGAATTCCTTTCTCAATCATTCTAAGGGTTCTGCTCTTAGTGTGATCCAATTTCATAGTTTGATATATTAATTTCAGGACAAACTTCTAGAGAACTTAGGTTAAACTGGCCATTCTTAGAATTCTTAGAATATCACATCATCTAAAGCTTCAAGAGCCAAGCTAATAAAAGTAAAGGGTATATCTAAGACAGCTTGACATCCCATACTTCACTTCTGACAGACACTCTATGTGACTACTAAACTTTTAAGAACCTTATATTATGTATGGTGATACAACATTGATCAAATAATGAAAATTTTTAAATGTCAGAACAATGTTTACTATTTCTCTTTATTTCATGCTGATTCTCTAAGTATCCTCTTTTACATAAATAAATTAGTTTGTAGTAATATTTCATTCTAGAAATCATTTGCATGTATAATATTGATATGAATGCAAATGGGCCTTCATTTAAATCTTAGCAATCCTCTATTATTAACAGGAACTACACTTTATCTCAAAATCCTACTTAATTTACATGAAGAAATTTAGTTTTGAACTTGGAAGCAACTCAGGTTCTCACCTGATCAATGATATTAGTATCAGCTGAAAAGCGATTGAGAATTAGTCCCAGGGGTGTAGTATCAAAGAACCTAGGAAATAAACAGATTGAAGTGCATAAAAATGCTAAATTACCTGGAACTTGAGCATTGCTAATGGGCATTCTTAGAGTCATGAAAATGAGAAGGACCCTATTCATTTGCTCAAGGACTAAAGAAATTCTTTAACCTTTAACCTTAAGGTTAACCTTAAAGAAGGTTAACCTTCTTTAACCTTTCCCATTTCACTTGAATTTTAAAATGCATGATTTTATGATTTCATGTGTGGAAGTGAGAAATAACTACGTTTTTACCTTATTGGTCCAAGAATTATCTTATTGAGAAGATTGTGGTGAAGATTTTTGGCAGCTGTGAGACCCATCCATTCTACAGTGAGAGATGTAACCAGGCAAAGGAAAATACCTGCTCCACAAAGTATGCTAAATCCAGCCACATAGTAGGTCTAAAAAGCAACCGACACAAGAAGAGCATAGGAAATTATCAATTGAGTTTTTCTTACTAGAAAAATCAAATGTCAAAGTCAGACAAAACTGTTGACTTCATGATTTTGCATACATTTAGACGGTAGAAGAAGTGCAGCTCAGGGTAGTATTCCCACCACAAACCCACAGGCCAAGCCCTACTTGCTCCCTTCACTCTTTCAAGGTTTGCCTAAGGGGAGACGAAGATATAGAGTTTGTTTTCAGGTTTCAGGCGTCTTCTTGGCTTTCCATTGCAGAGCTCAATCTGCCCATCCCTAATCTCAGTCTGACCAGGTAATACACTAATAAAGGTAGTTAAAATCAAATACCATCAGAACACTGAAAAAAAAAGTCCCATGTGGATGTGTGTAACATATACATAACATATATCTAAAACATACACACATTACTCTCTTGACATTATCTTTAAATGTTTTTTATGAAGAGCTTTTAAAAATAAAAGCAAAAATAGCAGATTCCATTTTTAACATTTTTGATGATTTATTCTAATTTAGGTCCGATTGTAATTATTAACTTATTGAATCATCACAGAAGTCCTATGACATCTGGGCTATCAGTACTTAACTAGATAAGATGGTATCACTGTTAATCTCTAATTTCCTTGAAGATTTAAAAACAGAATGGAACCCATTGTACCTGATCAGTTTTTCCAGTACTGTTTATACTGTACTCCGACGTCCAGGTGGCCAGCCAATAGTCTATACCCACAATGACTGAATGCTTCAAAAGCTTAGAGAAAATCATCAGGAGGAGCAAGATGAATCCTCCAGAAGTGAGGTACCGCCAACAGGTTTTCCATGGCATTTTAGTCCTGAGCCTCATTACAGTGGACATGTTATCATCCTCATCTTCTTCCTCTTCTTCCTCTACATATTTGGAAAAAAAAAACTTTATTTAGGTTTCAGATGGGCACCAGGTAGATAGAATTTTTATTGTCCCACAAAAAAGTACATAAGCTTTAGTCTTAGAAATTTTAAATTCTTTGGGCAGGGCAACCCTCAATTCTTTTTGACAATAGCTGGAAAGTAAATGAATGAATGAATGAATGATGAGTGACAAAATAAGCATAGAACTATACCTGGATGAGATTATTTGCTGATTTTCTGCACATCAAATTGACTGGCAGTATAGGCTAGAAGCTTATTATGTTATTAAAGGAATTGTGTTGCCAATAAAACCACATTCCTGGACTACAAACATCTATATATATTTTTTTAACTTGTAAAGGAATATATAAAACCACAGCAAGAGGAAACAGGCTCTAAAATTTGTGCACGGCACAGAAGGGCATGCCCCATGCTCTCTAGGGCCTATTCTAGATGTGTTCGTGCAAGGGAGTGGGCAAGGAGGAACCTTCCAGAGGGCAAAGTCAGGGGCCACAGAGGACAACAGGCAGGGGATTCCTCTCAAATGGTTTAAACCATTTGGAAACTCTGAGATGGGCTATCCTCGGAAGGTACTAGGGTAGGGAATTTTTGCATTTACCCCAGACCATCAAAATCTGATCATTTGTATGGTCCAGTGACTACTATGTGTTTCCTTTGCTTTCCTTTTCCAAGGCAGTTTTCATTAAAGTTATTCTGCATATCCCTCACTACTGTGTACTTATCAGGTTGTGGGTAGGAAGGACAGATAATGTCTCTTTAGTTTATAGGTTATCAGATCACAGATATTCAAATATGAATACGCTAAGGATCGCCAAGGATTTTGAAATTTGAGCTAGATGCAGTAAATGACCAAGTCTCAGATTCTCTCCCCTTTGGCAGGGGTTGTGTTTCCTGTGTGAGAAGGACAGGAATGGAAATTTGCATGACCCAAGGGATGGACAGTTGCACACTGCTAGCTGTCTCCCCAATATCCATTCTTTGCTTCTACATTAATTGAAATTTCAAGTTGCCCATGGTTGCCCAGCTAATGACAACATTTCTTCACTTTCCCTGTACCTATTCTGTCCAAGTGATGACCTAGTCATAGTTAGTAAGTAGAAACAACACATGCGACTCCAAGTGCCTTAAGGGAAAGGAATTGTTCTCTGTTCTTTTCTTCCCCTCCTGGTGGTTTGAACGGACATACTGATAGGACCTGGGGCAGTACCCTCGTGGGTAATATGTACCATAATTGGCTCTTCACATACATTGCTTCATTTACCCTGTAAGGAAAGTATTATCATTTTATTTTATGCCTGAGAAAATGGATTGACACAGCCAGCCAGGGGCAGACTTAACATCCCCAGGAGTATATTTTTCACTGGAACACTGAACAGAGTAATCAGGCACAACTCCATTTTTAGAGTTCGTTAGAAATAACTGGTTTAGAATTCTAGAAGCTGATGCCTACAGCACCTAAAATTCCTTAAGAACATTTTTTAATCATCGAAATTGAAATGCAAAATTTTGTGCTTCATTTATTCATTCATTCACAGAATAAGCATTTGTTGAAACACTAAATAGTTAGCACATTTTGGTATTATTTAGCTTGAAATTATAATTTTCTCTGTTCTTTAATCGCTTTGTAGAACCACAGTCTTAAGTAAAAACTACATAGGAAAAACGAAGTATCATGCATTTACTCTAGGGATTTAAGAGGTGGTTCCTGGCCACAATTGTCAAGGCAATGTAATTATTTCATCTCATTCTTCAAACTTGCAGTCTATCTTTTTTTTCCCAGTAGACCTTATTATAGCCAGAAAATTGAAATATAACATAATGGCTTTCTAATTTTTTTTATCCTTCCTTGGTACATGGTGATGAAAACTTCAAGAGGACTTACTGAATAAATCAATTATAGATATTTCAAAACACGATCTTTCCCATATTTCCAATTTATTGTTTATTTCTGAAGGATTGAAATTTCCTCAACTTATACTAGACCTTTCCAATTTTTTTGAACAGGATCTAGATCCATTTACAATCCACTGTCTTTTTGTTTTTTTTACACACACAGTACAAAAGATTGAGACTCACCGTGGGGAGTCCCTCAAGACACCAATTGATGGATCACACACGCTTTCCCTGGACTCTTATTCTTTACATTTTCAGTATCACGTATTTGACATTTCCTTTCCCCTCTACAAAGGGGCTTGTTATTCCCCTTATGCATCAATTGCCACAGTAAAACCCTCACATTCTATCACCTCATCTGAATAGCTCAGATACAAGAAGAAAGATCTACCTTCGTCTTCATCTTCCATTTGGGCTTTGGCCTCTCTTGAATACATGGCCCTTCGTAGAGTTTTCCTCTCTAAAGTTGTCTGGTCGGCTTCCATGTCCTACAGTAGATATAATGCTATCATTCAAGGAGCTCACGGCCACAAGAAGGTTTTGACTTACCCATGAATGACCCACAGGTACAAATGCTCAGTTACCTTTACCAGTAACAAGGGCTCTCTGCTCACTGTGAAGATCCACAACTCTTGTCTCAAGAGCAGCTAGCTGTGGGGGCAATGACTTAGATCTGTAGGAAGTATCATGGCACTCAGAGGCATAGGACAAGATGAGGCCAGGAAAAGCAGTGACAAGATGGAGCTGAGCCCGGAAGCAGAGAGATAGATCCTTGAACCCTAACACATAGTTCCACCTGCTACTTGTTTTATTTTTACACCACTTCCAGACATTCCCTGTAATTTTTCTAAGGATTTATTCATGTTAATAAATCTTAAAAATGTACACAGTTCTAGGTTGGTTAAACTGCTGTCTTCCATCCACTATGATGAATTATTAAATCAGAATGAGTTTCTTTAGCATCTCATTGAGGGAGGTGCACAAAAGAAAGGGACTTCAATAGGATCTGAAGGAATGTAGATACTTTTTTTGAAATAAATAGGCCACGAGGGGACTTAGGTGCCTAACAGTTGAGAAGAAATATGTAGAAAGAGAAGTGAAAGGTGCCCAGAAACAAACTTTGCAAATTTTTAGGGGTTGCTGAAGACTTGTCCTGTGCCCAAGAAAGGGAGAAGCATTTTGTTTTCTCCATACCCTGGCTTCCAACACCCCAGTTCCCCCAACCTCAGACTAGAGTAGTAATATCAGTTCGATTATACTGCAGGTTAAATCAGGCTCTGCAGATCAGTCTGGAAAATTAACCACCATCCTATTTCTGTGGGGTAATGCATTCTGAGTTTCAAACAACTGACCCACAAACATTTGGAATCTACAGTAAATTGGGGGTTCCTTGTATACTCCAATACAAAGAAAAAAAACCCCACACAGTTTGATGGTTACATGAATAAACCAATAAACAAACCAATAAATCTCTGGTGGTCAGTCCCTAGGTAGTGACCTTGGTTTTTCTTTTTTTTTTTTTGGACCTCATACAACATGTATGATTTAGGAAACTTGCTATTCTAGAAGGCTTTATTACTTCCAGATTCTTGATTAAAAAGAGTGAAAACAAAAATGTCTCCTGAATATCACTTGTTTTTTATTTCGGCATATTATGGGGGTACAGATTTTAAGGTTTTAATAAATGCCCTTCCACCCCCCATAAGTCTGAGCTTCCAGCATGAGGCAATTTGACATCAGCCCTTAATTTTGCCTAAAGATATGAAAACCAACATTTGTAAATGAGGCTAAATAAAACACAAAATTAAAAAGCGTCCCTATGGTTTGTGTATCCTATAGAGGAACAAAATAAACCTGCAAACTGAAAATAGATTTAGCTTTGATTCAATTCCCCATGTTGTATAAGCAAAAGATTTAACATCTCAGAGACTTACAAAACAAACAAACAAAAAACAATCTTTAAAGCAATTTTTCTTAAACATAAATGCTCATATTAAGCTCACTATAGGTTAAATATTTTAAATTGTGTTGGCGTTTGGATTAAGTAGGTACAAATTTAGTTTCACTTATCCAACAAATATTCACTGGGCCAGACAAACGTGAACACAGGGGCAGAGGATTGGAGAGTGTCAAATGATACTGGTGTATTTTGCGTATAACAATATGAAGATAATGGTCGATGCCTTCCAAACTAGAATTTTTAATGAAATTCAAGTCACCTAAAAATGTCATCTCCTTCTCTGTAACTTTCCTTACTAACACTGTATCATATTCTTTCCCATCGTCTACCCCTTGATGCTTAAACTGCCAATCCTTTCTATAGCCCTGCACTAGGAGGTTTCGTGTGTCCTCTGGTTTTACCTTCCTTCTCCACGCGCTTGATCTGCTCTGGCTCTGGGCCAGGCTTTCTCAACCTTGGCACTACCGACATTTCAACTGAACAACTTGTCTTGGGGTCTGCCCTGAGCACTGCGGGAGGCTGAGTAGCATCCCAGACTTCTACCCACTTGATGCTAATAGCATCATCCCCCTGCCCCAGTTGTGACAATGAAAAATGTCTCCGGATGTTGCCAAATGTCCTCTAGGGGGCAAAATTGGCCCTGGCTGGTAGGTAAACACCCCGTCCTGTCACATAACAGACTAAACAGAGAGCTTGTTTGTAAGGAAACTTCTCCAGAGTATTCTAGTGGTCTTATTCTCTGCAGTGTGATTCCCTCTGGCTCCAGATGAATTCAGGTACCTGTCCTTTGCAACGTGGCAGTAATCTATCTCTTCCATCCCCAGATGAGGTTTCTGGGCAGGTGCTTGATTCATTCTGGCTTCTACTGGCCACCATTGCACCTCACAACTGGGTTTCCCTGTCCAGAACCTAACATGCTCCGTATCTCCCTCAGTTGATATATAACCCTGTAATGTGTCTTTAATTATGGAGCTATGCTATCTCGAGTGATCACTTCATTTCTAAATACAACTTAATGGACTGTCTTCCTGGCTTGCTTAGCAGTATTACTATAATATCCAGCCAACAGCTCTCATTTTTTTCCAGATCTCCTTTCCAAAGTAAACCATAAATTGTCCCACTGCTTAAGCTTACGTCATATTCTTTTGTCTCTGGCATTCAGATCACTGAAAAAAATGTCATTTGGAGCTATCCCCAGTACGTTTATAATCAAGCTTCCCACAACACAATTCCTAAGTGGGCACTTGTTGACTATACCTTGTAATGTTTTTTGTTTGTTTGTTTGCCAAATATCCTCGTTTCAATGGTTCTGTGATTTGTCCTACTCTACTCCTAGATTTTTACATGTATCTTTTCTTCCTTATGTGTTTTGCTTTTGAGATCTTCAGCAAATCCACGACAGATAGAGAAGTCGCAGGATTTGCCTGACTTTTTCATCTTCCTTTCACTATGGAAACAGAACATTTTTTTCTCTTCTAAAATGATATATTTTAATTTCCTGATAGTTTTTAGAAATTTGATGATATAAGTATTTTATTTTATAATGTTCATTCCTGGCCAGGAATACCAAATTCTGGACAGTTCCCACTTCCAAGTCAAGAGCAGAACATTTAAAAAATTTGTGAATTTAATTTATAATTTCACCTTTCAACTACAAATTGTTCCTCTTTCATTGTACTCAATCTGGTTTCCAACTCTGTTATCACCTCATTCAATGTGATACTTACATCACCCATAGCATTATATTGGAGTCACATTGGATATGCACCTGGGCTTAAATCCCACTGGTATCACTTATTATATATACTGTACAACTTTAAGCAAGTCAGTTAACCTCTCTTAGTCTCATTTTTTTCATCTGTAAAAGTAAAGTAATATTTTCTTTGCTTATTTCTCAAGAGTTTTGGGAGAACTAAAATAGATCATGTAAAAAAAAAGGTTTGTGGACCTAAAAAACTATGCAAATGTAAAATTTTATTTTTGTTTCCTTCTGATCACCTATCTTGACCTCCCAACCATATCCCAGACATGCCTTGCAACTTTGCCCACCGCTCACAGTTCCTCCTTCTTTCAAAGTTATTTTGGCTTTTGACTTGCTCATGATTCTCTGTTTGTAGGTGGTGAGTGAAAATACTCTCATATTACAGATCAGAAAAACAAGATACAAGTAAGTAAAAATAAGACAAAATAAAGAAATGTCATGCTTCAGTAGGTAGTCTGTCTAGGTTTGAAACATACATATAATGGCAATATGATTCAAATTCAAATAAAAATCCTCTAACAACCTGACAGCACTTCATGTAAAAGATAAAAGATAGCACTGGAATTTTATAAGTTCAAAGTAACTTGTTCATTAATAATTTATAAAGATATAATTACTCCAGATTGCAAAAGGGGACTATTATGTTATCAAGCATTAAACTGTAATACTTCTTTAAAAGCACTCTTAGTAATTACACAGCGCATTTCTGAGCTGGACTCTGAACTCCTTTGAACCATAAGCAATTACCTTTTCTAATTCTTGATCTTGCCGGTTCATAAGTGTTTTCCAGTGTTCATAAAGCTCAACATCTTTGGTTTGAATGTCCTTCAAAGTCCCTTCTCTTAGTACACTTCCATCTTTCATAGCTATAATCTAAGGAAAGCAGATATTAGCAGAAATGTGACAAAAAGCCTTAATTGGCCAAATGAATCATCTTTATTTCAGAAATAATTTCTTATTATTTTTTCTTTTTATACTGTGTTAGGAAAGAATTTCTTAATGTCTCTATACATATGACTATAATATAAAAATTAATAAAACTCTCTTCTAAACTCTTACCCAATCCGCATGTGTCAGATACTGTAATTTGTGAGTCACAAGAACGAGTGTCCTTTTGTCATCTTGGAGAAATTTCAAAATCCCTTCCTGCATTAAGTGATCACTCAAGTGAATGTCCAGGGCAGAGAATGGATCATCCTGCAATGAGTAAAACGAAGGAAAGATTGGCACTTTCTATATCCTTCCTGTGACTTAATTCCTTTAGAAAGTAGAGACACAAATAACTAAGGGAAAATTATCCCCCAAATCCAATTTATATAAAAAAAAAGACTGTATACTTATTTAAAAAGCAAATAACAATATTCAGAGTTGTTTGAATTCTTATAAAATATTCAAGTTCAAAAATCAACATTGATCAGCAACCTGTAACAACAGACCAAAACAAGGAATTTGAAAAGATAATCGGAGGCCGGGCGCGGTGGCTCACGCCTGTAATCCTAGCACTCTGGGAGGCCAAGGCGGGAGGATTGCTCAAGGTCAGGAGTTTGAAACTAGCCTGAGCAAGAGCGAGACCCGTCTCTACTATAAATAGAAAGAAATTAATTGGCCAACTAATATATATAGAAAAAATTAGCCGGGCATGGTGGCGCATGCCTGTAGTCCCAGCTACTCGGGAGGCTGAGGCAGGAGGATCGCTTGAGCCCAGGAGATTGAGGTTGCTGTGAGCTAGGCTAACGCCACGGCACTCACTCTAGCCTGGGCAACAAAGTGAGACTCTGTCTCAAAAAAAAAAAAAAAAACAAACCATAACAGATAATTGGAGTAGCTGAATTCTAGATAATAAAAACAGACAGAAAATGTTAACTGGATCACAACAGGACTTACTTAATGGGGATGGTCTCAGGATTAAATAATACACATAAATTGCTTAGTAAAGTAAGTATTAGATATAAAAGAGACACTAGCTATTATTATTATTAGGTATAAGAATAACATGCCTAACACTTAACAAATGCGAACTGTCTTGGGAAGAAAGGAAGTTTTTATGCACCAAATGATTAAGATATTTAGAGAATAATTTAGGAAATTATATTCATTGACTTTTTGGTGATGACATTACAATAAATTATTTTTATGTATATTTATTCCTATAATTTGAAATAGAGCATCAAATTACATGTTTCACATTTTTGAGTATTTAAAAGAAGAAAACTAGAAACTAGTGGAGAAAACTAGACTGTTCCCTCAAAACTATGAATCGGAAAGCGAAGTAACCTGTAGGGAGGATGCTGTACTAGCTACCCAGTCACCTCTTAGAAGCACCAATGATGGCAGGAAATGAAGGAAAAAAACTGGGGGAGCACTGAAGGGACAAAGCAATAAAAATGGTCGAGGTTCCTGGTAAAGAATTAGGAAGAAGGATCAGAACAGTGGGCAAAAAAATTTATGAATGTCGTCTTCATTACCCTTCTTTCTTTGTTGTTTCTCCATATATGTAATTTGCAAACAAATTTCTACTTTGTGTTAGGGGCTCAAGAGAGAAGTAGCTGGTTTCTCATCCTCCTACACATAGACTGCATACTGAGATATTTAGGAATTATAATTTGGCAAAATTTTCTAAACAGTTGAGCACAATCACAGTCCCTATACAGATAAATTGCACTTGTTAATTATCTGGATAATGAAAAATAAAATTGATGTTTGGACGTTAATTTTATGTGTGTGGTCATTATAGACAGTGATATGATTAGCTCAATAATTTTTCAGCTCTCCTTCAATCTGCCTGCATAGACAGTAACTATAAGCAATATGGCTTCATTAAAGGATTTAAGAGAAGCCTTATGAAAAAGAAATATTAATAAAACATTTAGATAAATGGTGATTCGGAATTGTAACAGCCCTTTAAAATTCAGTATACTTGACTATCATGCTTGTGAATAAATGAGTGACATAATTGTCCTCAAATGGCTTTTCTAGAAGTACATTTTACAACAGAGACACACTTCCAATTATCTTATTTATTAAAACCATTTAAATAATGGGATATTTTGGATAAGGTAACAGTTGACAAGTAATTGTCATTATAAACACATACATACACACATACATGCACATATATATATATACACATGTATAACATATCTCTTACTCTGTGTGTATTTAAAACATGATAATGAAACAAAATGAACTTAATAACACAATTATGTTTATCTTGAAACTAATTTCTCTGGGTGATGTGGGAAATATTTCAAAATCTTTCAGACCCCCTAGATTATTTTAAAGCACACCAATTATTTCTGAAATGTTCCAAGAAGTAGTATGTCTGGGAAATTGAATTGGCTTTCTACTGCTCAGAGAGTTGCTTTTTTGAATCATCACAGACACCAGTTCCTTATTTGTCATTTAGCTCTTTTTAATAACAAGAACAAAATACTTTTTTTTTTTGAGTTTTCTCATTTTTAGATTTTGCATAAGTGGTAGAAAATTCTACCACTAATATATCAAATTTCTTTTAACACAGAAGTGAAGATGGAACTTCAGAATTACTTAAAAATGAAAGCCTAAGTATCTATAAAGTAATATAAGATAAAGTAATGTTTCCGCAGCAATCGAAAAATATCAGGATTACACTGAAAAAGTGTCTCTGTTTCCATCTCCAATATGCACGCAGCAAGGATGTAATGATCAAGATTTAGCTAATAGAAAGTCATCGGTTTTAGAATATCAGGAAATCATTACGGGGAGACCCAATTGCTTTTGAGACATCCTTCCTCTCTGGTTCTAATGAATCCTAAGCATCTTTTGTGATACAGACCAAACTATCTCAAATAATTCTTTCTGAGAACTTTTCACAGCAAAAATAAGACAGAAATTGGAAGTGAGTTTTTATCATAATCCCATTTGGCTTTCCATAAAATTCTGACTTTAAATGTTATGAGATAGTAAGGCATAATGGAAAGTCCATTATCTCTAAATTAAGAGATGCCAAATTATAGTTACAACCACTCTCTGACACTGGGTAAAGTTTCAAAATCAGTCACTGCCTTTCTAAAATGAGGATAATAAAGGGACTTATCAGAAAGCACATCAGATGGCTGCAAAGATCCAATAAAATAATGCAGTAAAAGTCTATGTAAATCGTTTCAAAAGTATTATTTTATTACTACTTTCTTATAAATAGAGCTGTGATGGATTAATACTGTGCATGCCTCTTTAATGCATCACAGTGACCATTTAGTGTCTTCCAGGAATCTGTTAGTAACCGGGAAGAATGTGGCAGTTAAGAACACGAGCTATGGAATCAGGCCAGTTGGCTTTGTCTTCCTGCTTCCCTCTTTCTGTCTGTGTGACCTTGGATAAGTTATCCCTTAAAGCCTCAGTATCCTCATTTGTAAATTGCAGTAGTAACAACAGCAACAATAATAGTAATAACAACAATGCCAAACCTAATAGGGTTACTATGAGAATTAAGCAGGCTGATGTGTCTGAAGTACTCAGAATTCTGCCTAGGTCATAGATAGCTATTACTAATGGCTACTATCATTTATATGCTGTGGCTTCCTTATAGCGTATGCTGGTGTTTTAGTCAAATGTAGCCATTTATACCACTTAATAAAAACTTGAGTTTGATAAACTGGGAATCATGTCTCAAGATTCAATTTGTATATTAACATTTTGGGAAACTATTACCTTTAAAGAAAGCAAGACAAATTCATCAGATGGCCAATTCGATGAATGGTCAATTCTTCATTTTCATGAATATACGATTTATTTAATATATATATATATATATATATAGTCTTCATTAACATATTTTCTACTGTGTTCAATGCATGTGTTTAAGTAATATATTCGTTTCTTTTTGTAAATAACTTATTGATATATTCATTGATACACAGAGCAGATGCCATAAAGTTTCAGCAATAACTAATATTCTTGACACAAAATTAAGATATTTTCATTTGATTCTGATATAGCATTAAGGCTAACATGATGAAGTTTATTTAGAGCAAAAATGTAAAACCATTTAAGTACTATGTGTACAAGTAACATTCTTAAAGACAGGAATAATGTCTTTTTTTCCTTTGTTTCCCCTACCCAGCACAGAAGATGGGACTGGGGATATTTACTAAATGTTAATGAATGGAGAGGTGGGAGGGGAGGGAGAGAGGGAGGAGGAGAAGGACGAAGGAAGGGAGGGAGGAAGAGATGGAAGGAAGGAAAGAAGGAAGGAAGGAAGGAAGGAAGGAAGGAAGGAAGGAAGGAAGGAAGGAAGGAAGGAAGGGAGGGAGGGAGGGAGGGAAGAAGAAAATAAGGTGAAAGGAAAGGAGAGAAAAGGATAATACAGCAATAATTTCAGAAATACCAGAGAATCTTAGCTGATCAAAAACACAGTGCTCAAAGCCATGCAGCTCTAGCCCACACTCCGTCATTCAATAATCATTAGTTCTTGTATGAGGCGCTTGACCTCTCCATGTACGAGTTTCCTCATTTAACTGGAGACTACCACCCACCCTCACAGCACTGTCATGAGAATCAAACAGGATAACACCGTGGTTCAGAGTGCTTTGTGAATTTTTAAACAACGGATGTGTAAGATATTATCGTTTTTGAAGAATTATTAAAACACATCAACAGCATTCCATTGCTGTTAGAATGTTTTTCAATGTTAGGTTGCAGTGAGGTTTAGATCATAAAATCCAGTAGTTTTAAAGTTACTCGAGTTGATCATAGTGCATCAAGCACATAATTTTTCAAAGGGACTCTGACAAACACTGTTACATCCAGGATTAAGAAAAGTTGTAAAAAATCATGTCATGTGTGGAAGAATTGAAAACACTATGCTTGCTTAGAGAACTAAGGCAAGTTACGACAATAATATTAGAATATGGATCTATAGCTGCATAAAAGTAATATATATGTGGTTGCAGAAGCAGAATGAGAGCCATTGAATGGAAAATACACAGAAGCAGATTTCAGTCACATAATAATTTTCCAATAATAAGCACTATCTGTGGTAGGTGGAATAATAACCCCCAAAATACCCAGGTCCTGATTCCCAGAACCTGTGGCTATGTTATCTTATGCGACAAGTGGGACATTGCAGATGTCATTAAGATTAAAGACCTTCACATAGGGAGATTATCCAGATGTGCCCAAACTAGTTATATGAATCCTTAAAGGCACAAAGGTTTCTTTTCTGGCTGTGAAGAGAGAAGATGTGACTACATAAAAGTGGTCAGAGAGATGTAAGGTTGCTGGCTTTGAAGATGAGGAAGGTGGCAGCCGTGAGCCAAGGAACATGGGCAGCTATAGAGACTGGAAAGGCAGGAAATGGATTCTCCTCTACAGCATCCAGCTGGGAACACAGCCCTGCTGACACTTTGTTGAACTTCTAATCTAAAGAACTATAAGATAATACATCTATATTGCTTAAGTCACCTATTATGGTAATTTGTTATAGCAGCAACAGGACACTCATACACTGCCCAACCAGAGAAAGGCTGCCTTAAAGGTAGGCAATGTATCGTTAAGAAGTTGTTAGAGATGATGCTAAAAGTAATCCTGTAATGAATGGGTGGGAATTCACATCAAATTAACCCTATGACTTCCTTGAATTCCATGATTCTATAAGTCAGGGTAATTAAATTGCTGGCAGTGAAATGAACTGGAGTAGAAAGCCACACCCAGGAGACCTTGGTCCCTTTCAGATTTCTGAATCAGTTCTTCAGGTGGTTCAGTCATTAATTGATCCCAAGGCTCAAGAAGTCATTTCTAGTTGTAGGTCTATCCATTATAAAAAGAATTGACAATTACATAGGTTACTCTCAGATCCTGCTATGACTTTTATGGTGTTATTTTGGAAAATTCTGGAGACAGTTATTCTTAGGGAGATCAACCTGAAATGAATTTCTAGTATGTCCAAATTTTGCTACATTCCCCCAACAACAGATCCAAATTCAATGGGAAACTCCAAAACTAACTTACTTTTTGAAGAGGTTCTAGAGATTAGATGGAGCAAAGACTCTAAAAGAGGTCTGGGAGGCAGTTTTATAAAAACACGGTTGATAATTGCACAGAAGGAGAAAGAGGGAAAGGATGCATTTACATACTCTGTTGGTCTCTAACACACATTGTCTACCTGTAAACTAAGTTATTTTGTCTACTTCCTGCTGGAGGAAGCAAAACAGAGCAAAATCATAATCAATACAATCATCAAAGTTTATTTGTGGATCCACAGATAGAACTAAGTTATTAATCCAACATAGTCATGAGAATCATCCATGGAGCTTTTTAAAGGCACAGATTCTAGACTCCACCTTTCCAGATCAGGGTTAGCAGGTCTAGAATAGGACCAAGATTTCTATAGTTTATAGAAGCACACTGACAGATCTTAACCACAGCCTGAGCTGGACACCACTGGAATGGGGTACTATGCTTGGCCTAGGTCTACCAAGAGTATATTTTCTGGCCCTTCTTTCTTTGCCATCAAATATAAGTGAGAAGACCTATGATCCTGCCTAGTTGATCCAACACCACCCAACCACCCTTATGAATGCTCTTTCTGGTTAAGAAACTCAGATAATCAGCCACTTAGAGCATCTCAATCACTTGGATATCAATCGGGATCCCCCAGATCAACTCTATACGTTGATCTGCTGATTTATACTGTGAGGATTTGTTTCCCTGATATACTCTGGTTTCACAAGTTAAACTATCTTTGAGTTACTTGACTTGTCTTTCTAATGACTCATTTGTCTAGAGGGAAACATGAAATAGAAATAAAAGCAAAGGCCAGGCTCTTACCAAGAAGACGATGTTGGTGTTTTGATAAAGAGCTCGCGCCACGCAGATTCTCTGCCTCTGGCCTCCGCTCAGGTTGATTCCCTAGGGAAGAAGTGCCCACAAACACCCATTTGTTCCATTAGTAAATGGTCTCTTAGTAAGAATTACCTTTAAAATACAAGTGTCTCTTAAAAAAATCTTGCATTATTAGTTTATTAATTAAATTGTGAAAACAATGGTAAGAAAAAGTAAAAACTGTCTGAAGGCCAGTGCTCCAATTATATCAAGATAGATTTTGATGGATGACATCAATCCTCCTTCCACTCTGACAGACAGCCCACTCTGCAAAAGCGTTAGTAACCAGAACACTTGATGAGTGCAGAAGACAGCAAGCAACGCCAACATTTTTTCTAGTTTCCTGAATTGTGTCTATAGTTTACCTAACATATATACCTCTTAAAATTAATACTGCAAATTATGTCAAACAGTACTATACAACAGTATGCATTCATAATGTATTAATGCAAATTATACACTTTAAAAAAACCCAGTAATTGAGAACTAAAAACTACCAAAAACTAGTAATTGAGAACTGAAAACTACTAATTGAGAACTTAGTATGTGCCAGGCTTGTGTACATGGCTTTACATTTCTGACTTCTTTTATTCTTCATAGCATTGCCAATATGTTGGTATTGTTTTCATTTTACACATGTGGAAATCGAGGCTCAGAGAAGTTAAGTTCATTCTCTTAAACACTATACTACGAAGCAGTAAAGACCAGCCATTAAGAACAAAGGCTACAGAGTCAGCCTAACCCTGGCTACACCACTATCTCTTCGATTGGGCAAATTCCTGCCCCTCTCTTGGCCTTGGTTTTCTCATCTGTAATATGCAGGTAACAATAACACCTGTAGCACAGACTCATTATGAAAGGAGATAATGCATATAAAGGTTTTTCCCTGTACTTGCCACTTATTAAAAAAATTTAGTCATTATTGTTATAAAGATTACAGGTATACATATTTTTCAGCTGATCAGAATAGTATGCCATCGATGTAAAACAGGTTTACTCAAAGAATAAAGAACACTTTAATAAGAATAAATAGATGTTGACAAGAGTGGAAAAAATTGTCGGAAGCAATCACAGTTTCCAAACCCATTACAGTAAGTTCCACATAAGCAAAAATACATTTGGTCAAAGCCAGAGACTATGTTCTACTTTCCTTAAGAACTCCAGAGTGGCTAGCACAATGTTAAGTTTATGGTGGTTATTCAATAAATACTTAAGGAAGCATGGCATCAAAGGACCCCTGTCCTCACATTTCTGGAACTTGTCACTGGGACAACATACAACTTCTAAACTCTCAGACTTTATTATTATGTTCCATTACAGATTAAAAACAACCAGAAGACTTTTCTAGATTTTTGCTCATTGCTTAATTAAACTATACATAGCTCACCCTCTCTCCAATTTCAGTTTGGTCTCCAAATGGTAATAAGTCAATATCTGGCTGAAGAGAACAGGCATCTGTGACAGCTTTGTACCTTTGGGAGAAATGATTTTGAATTTTTAGATCGCTATTATTACACAGCCTATAAACCAAGTTCCAAGTTCAATATCTTAGAAGCTGAAATAAAACATTTATTGAATAACTTATTGTATACTAGCCTCGACACTAGATTTGTATATACAAAGGTACATAGTGATGGCTTCCCACTCTTAAAGAGCTAGCATGTGGAGCCAAAGACTGATACAAAAACATGATGACAATGGACCTTGTTAGGTGCTCTAGCGGAGGTGAGTACACAGTACTCCTAGAATACAGGGGAAGAAACGACTACGTAATCCAAGAAGTTACAGAGGATGCAATGCTTAAACTGTATTCAGAGAGGTGAGTAATTTTCCAAGAATAAAATGAGGAAAAGAAAGTTTAAGAAAACTTAAAGGTGGAAAAAGTTCATGGTGCATGTGAAGGACAACAAGAGGTTCACCATGGCTAAAGCATAGCTGTGGGTGGGCAAACTTGCATACTACCATGCATGCTTAAGGGAAGGGAAACAGCAGATGGGGAGGACTGATAGCACCCAAAGTTGTTCTAGGACTGAGACTGGAAATCAGATGAATTAGAAGTACAGGAAACCATGCGGGTTAAAGGTACTGGAAAGATTATTCATGGTTTCATTTTCTTAATCACTTAGCCTTAAACTATTCAAATCTTTTTTTTTTTTTTTTTGAGACAGAGTCTCACTTTGTTGCCCAGGCTAGAGTGAGTGCCATGGAGTAAGCCTAGTTCACAGCAACCTCAAACTCCTGGGCTCAAGCAATCCTGCTGCCTCAGCCTCCTGAGTAGCTGGGACTACAGGCATGTGCCACCATGCTCGGCTAATCTTTTCTATATATATTAGTTGGCCAATTAATTTCTATTTATAGTAGAGACAGGGTCTTGCTCTTGCTCAGGCTGGTTTCGAACTCCTGACCTCGAGCAATCCACCCACCTAGGCCTCCCAGAGTGTTAGGATTACAGGTGTGAGCCACCGCGCCAGGCCTCAAATCATGCTTGATGCTTCCCTCTTCTTCTCCTTGTTTGTATCTGTCCATTCTTAATTTAGAATGTTTTTTTCTCAACCATCCCGTCTTTCACATTTCTACTGTCACTCCCAAGTACAGGCAACAGACACTGGGTAATTAATCCAACTGACTCTGAAATGTCTCCTTGACATATTTGTCTATTTGTCAGATTTCACTTTCAGATTTAGCTTGTTGTCCCCTTTTCTAAAACTTGCTATGCCTGCCCAGAATGCACATCATGACATCCAGTTGGCTTTCAGGCCTTCAGTGTCTGGTCTCAGCCTTCTGAATCTCTTTCTGTCTGGTTTGCTCCTAGCTCCTAACAATCCCATGTAATCTTCTTGCACACTGTCTACTTTCCTCTTCCTCTTCCCTTCCTCACACCTCTCCCCTTATTTCATTCTCCTTAACTTGCAAGACCCAGCTTAGGGTCCTAAAACCCATTCTTGTGAGAGTGGCTTGAGGAAAGGTCATGCTTCCATTCATGGCAATGGTATTTTTTTTTTTTTTGGAGACAGAGTATCACTCTGTTGCCCAGGCTAGATTGAGTGCCGCAGCGTCAGCCTAGCTCACAGCAACCTCAAACTCCTGGGCTCAAGCAATCCTGCTGCCTCAGCCTCCCGAGTAGCTGGGATTACAGGCATGGGCCACCATGCCCAGCTAATATTTTCTATATATTTTTAGTTGGCCAATTAATTTCTTTCTATTTTTAGTAGAGACGGGGTCTCACTCTTGCTCAGGCTGGTCTCGAACTCCTGACCTTGAGTGATCCTCCTGCCTCGGCCTCCCAGACTGCTAGGATTACAGGCGTGAGCCATCACACCTAGCCCTGGCAATGGTATTTAAAAGATGGTTGGTTGATGGTATATTCTGGCTGCTCCAGCGCTAGATTCCTCATATCCTACATTCTTAATCTTTCCATAGTTAACCTTCCTTCTGCAATTTACTTGGATTTTTTTTTCCTTCTTTATCTGCTCACCAATAACCTAAACAACACCTCCTATCCCATCCCCTCCACACGCCGGACACATACACACTTCAATTGCTGCTCTTTAGTCTTGGCGTGCAAATTGTTCTCAGCAAGTGTATGGGATGGGCTGACACTTCCAATGAGGTGTGTCTTCAGAGAATTTATTCCAAAGACCTTGGTGATGAAGATGAAGTGGGGCAAGCAGGGAAGAAAGAAAGTCCCCCATATAAAGGTTCCAGAAACCGTGGACCAAACACAAGGATCAGAAATAGTTGCCATTTCAGTTTTAGCTTTTCTATGCTCAAAAATTACCTCTGCTTGTTGAAAGGACTTCCAAAGGTAATATTTTCTTCTACTGTAGCATTTAATAGCCAAGGCTTTTGAGCTGCATAAGCCACAGAATACCTGTTCCTACTGAGAAATGGAAAAGAAAAACACCGGAATTATGCAAGGGCGCTGGGCTGTGTGTTTTTAGCATAACCAAGAGAAATAAAAAAAATTAATAAAATATTTCAAACACAGAAATGGAAAACTTCTGAAAGAAAATTTTAAAGACCACCAACCTTATTAAGAAATGATTAAAATATGTCACCTAAATTAAAGGGATTAGAATGGAATCAAAAAGTCACTTGATGTGTAAAATTTGATTTTGCTATGCTAAAGAAATGTTTTAAGGTATAAAGTGCTAATAGAAATTTTCTAAAATGACTAAAATTTAAAAAATAATTAAAAGATTAATAATTCACTCTCTCCAGTAGTCACAGATATTTTACTGTAGATAAAAAGCACTTTATAAAACTGTGAATTTTATGTGCAGGCCTCAAAAAAAGATGTGAATTGATACTATAATTATAATATGTGTTTGTGGCTTAATCACATCAACATATTTTATGGTAATAGATAATATAAATATTTCAAAACAAAGGATAATATCCTTCAATATTGAAATTGCACATTTAAAAAAATACATATTTTAAAACATATCGAAATAATTTATTTTTAAGAAGTGATAACTTCTTCCCCCCTGTATGTTTTTTTGGCTTGAAAATTCTACCAGATGTGTGTGTGTATGTATGTATGTATGTATGTGTGTATATATATATATGTATATCAAATTTTTATTTTCAATAATTAGGAAAATACAAATGAGCTGAAGATAAATAAGAAGATGGGATTGGAGTAAGAAAAGAATAGGTCAGACTTCCACAATTAGTTTATGATCTGTAAGTACTAATTAAGGAATTAAGGTTAAAAGAGAGTAAGGTTAAGAAAAAGAGTAGTTAGAAACGCTCAATGATCTTCCTGAAACATTATGACTTAGGAGTCAGAAGACATGATAGCTCATAGTATGCTAGTAGTTTCTTAGATAACCATATTGTGCAGTAGAACAGTGGTTCCCAAACTCTGGCATGGCTGCCTCCCTTGCCCACCTGGTCTTTAAGTCTTTTTTTTTTTTTTCTCTTAAGTAGATAAAGCAGTTGACGCTCCATCTTTACTTTATAGGCAGACTCTACCCCTTTTTAACTCACAGTCAATATAGATATTAATTCTTACATTTTTATTTTATGAAACCCCAAACCCAGTTTACTAAAGACAATTTGAGCTTCAGCCAAAATTGAGACGCATGTGACTCACTGAGAGGAAAACAGTTGACACAATGAGCCATTTAGTTTGGAGAGTTAATTCTTTTCACAGCCTGCAAAGGTTGAGAACCACTGATATTGGAAATGCACTAGGACATTTGGGTAAATAACTGTACGTCATCAGAATGAACGAAATAGCCAGGAGTAAGAGATTAAAGTAAAGTCTGAGGAAGGAAGTTATTCTTATTAAACTCAGGTTAAAATAGAAATAATACCTTCTGGTTGCTTCAAAAGAAGGCTCATATTCATTTACACTGCAAGTATGGCAAACAATGTTCATTAATTATGAAGTATAAATATAGAATGAATGTGCGTACATATCGGGTAAGAGAGAAAATAAACATTGGACATATTCAAGAGCTAAATTTCCCGAATGGTCTTTAACATTAATTTCAAATACTAACTAGATTAATAATACTCTTCTTTTATGTCTTCATCAGCTAGGAAATATTATTTAGTAAGATTCCAAAAGATAGCTCTGTTATCTTTCATACACAATTTTGGTTCACACAGTGACCTGGGTTCTAGTCTCAGCCCATTCTAATTAGCTGTGATCCTGGGTAATCTCTCTAGAATATAGTTTCCTAGCTTCGTAAGGATTTTGTATTTCCAAGTCTTACCCACCTTTAAAATTTGAATTTAATCTATTTAAATTTTTAATTAGCTACCCTAAAGCATGAGCAGAAGAAATACTTTTGAGTCTCTAAACATGAAAGGTGCACAAAACACAGCTGACCCTTCAGGAGCTTTTAAAAGACAGACATGCCCAAGAAGTCGAACTATGATATCTGAGTATAATTAATTACTGCTTGATATGATTTACATAAAAAGTGGGGTTTGACTGATAACATTTAGTTATTCCTATATTATGGGGAAAAACACTGGAAGACCTATTTGTTTTACTGTTCTAATTTTTCATAATTTAGGATCAGTTCAATCTCACCATTCTGAAAGACCTGATTTCAATAACTACATGCGTAATCAAAGCCTACAGGAACTCCAAAAATCAATCCTATTTGACTCTTGAAAGCATCATATGTTTTTGTGGAGAACATTTACTTAATTATATTACTTACTGATATTTTGTTTAAAGTAACTAAGGATCGCTTTCACTATTGCACACTGCTAATCACATCTTGGGACGGTTGATAAAGGCAAGGAAAAAAAACAATCTCAGACTAAAAATTTCCTCTCAATAATGATTATTCACTTATTTAAGTTGCTCATTAAAAATAATGAAATGCTCCATTTCACACATGATATTTTCCATATAATATGCCTCAGATACCAAGAGATTTGGACTTTATTTTCTTAGTGGTAAAAAAAAACCAACAGATGATCTCAATAGTTTTAGCTAATCTGAGGAAGAAAGAGAAGAGAGGAGGAAGGGCCAGTGTTTGGCAGAAAGTGACATACTCAAGTGCCTGTCAATCCATGAGTGGATTAATAAAATATGGCACAAGTATACAATGGAATACTACTCAATTACAGAAAACAATGGTGACCTAGCACCTCTTATATTATCCTGGTTAGAGCTTGAGCCCATTCTTTGAAGTGAGGTATCGCAAGAATGGAAGAATAAGCACCACATGTACTCGCCATCAAATTGGCACTAACTGATGAACACTAAGGGGCTCACATGGTAGTAATATTCACTGGGGGTTAGGGAGGTGGGGGTGGGTAAACTCACAACTAATGGATGCTGTGAGCATTGTATGGGAGAAGGGCACGCCTCTAATCCTGACTTGGGTGAGGCAAAGTCATAACATGTAGCCAAAATGTTTGTTCCCCCATAACATCCTGAAATAAAAAAAAACAAAAACAAAAACAAAGAAAGTAACGTGTCAACATGCCTCCTGGCCATCCAGGTGGAAATGCGCATAGACATGTGGAAATGCCTATAAGATAGCGATATGGATTTAGAAGTCATCAATTTATTCAATAACGATTGATTGAATTCCAACTGGATTTATTCAGTATCAATTCAAAAATAAGTACTGATTACCACCTAGTGCCAAGAATACTGGAGATACGGTGAACAAGGAAGATCCATTCCTTCTTTCATGCTGCTTTCACTTTGGTGGGATCAGGACAAGGGAACATGTGCTTAAACAAGTGGGTTAAAGGGAGGTATTAGGGCACAGATAAAGAACGAGGAAAAAAGAACCAAAGAACCAGGCCACCTTTGGCAAATCAGTATCTAACAATGAAGTTGATGCCAGAGGGATAATTAAGTGTGAGCAAGATGAAGAAAAGGCCAAGAGTACTTCAGACCCAGAGAAAATACACATTAGATGACGGTGAGGTATCCCAATCATACGAGGAACTGATGTAAACTCAGCAAAGCGAAAATGTAGGTGTAAATGGCAATGAACTTCAAAAAGTAAGCACAGCCAGAAAGAGCTCATAAATCATTTTACTGAGCTTGAACTTTTCCTCAGAGTAGCAGAAAAGCACGAGGGGTGGTGGTGGTTTGGTTGAGAAATAGCACTCTGATTGCCGAATGTAACAAGGGAATTGGAGGGACAAGAATGGAGGTGACACAGGGCACATGGAGGCCGTCAGAATCATGGAGATCAGAAGACAGGGCCATCAGTTAGGGAGAGGCAAATGAATGTGAGAAGGAGACACATTAGAAGATACCTCGGATCATGCGACTGAGTCGATATAGAGGAGAAAGGAGAGGAAGGAGTCAAGGACAGGAAGCACATATGATGGGGGTAGATCATGAATTCAGCATCAGACACATTCAGTTACAGCTGCCTAAGGAATATCCCAATGGCGTGGCCAGGAAGCTCAGGAGAGAGATCTGGGAAACAAATGAAGACCTTAGAGAGTGATTCCCTCAGGATATATGCCTTAGAGACCAAGAACTTTGGGTTAAAATAGACATTTAAATGTAAAGACAGGCATAAGAAAATTAGAAGAATGGATATAGCGATTGGTTAAATTTTGAGGGCAATGGAGAGAGAAGGGTCTAGGTCAAATCTTTGGGCCCTGACTTGGGCACCTATCAAGTGATTTTCAGGGGCTGGGGATACACCCCTCCCAGATGCAGAAGGAGAAGCAGGTTTTGGAGATATGAGGTATCAGAGTTCAGTTTGGTATATGTTGAATTTGCAGCTTGGGTAAGACTTTTTGGAGAAGCTATTAGGTCTTCAAAAGAAAGGTCTTGACCAAAAATGTATACTGGGGTGTCATTAGTAGAGGAGCTGGAGTCAAAGACATAATTTAAGGGATAAGCAAAGGAAGGGAAGACTACAATAGACTGACAAGAACAGTGAGAAAGATTGAAGAAGAATTAGAATATTCTTCCCCACCTTTCATCTCTGCTCCTATTGCAGCTTCTGACTTTTGGAATCATTAATTTTGGCTTATCCTTAAAATGCGAGTTCAAGTATCATTTATTTACTCAAGAAAGCCTTTGTTGACCCCACAGACTCAATTCAGTCAGGTCACCTATTATTTGTTTTTATAAAACCCTGTATTTCTCCTTCATGATATTTCTAAAAAATTAATCAAATAATTAATTATCAAATTATTTTACTTCCTTGTGGTCTCCCCTACTAAACAGTAAGATTCTTGAAAGCAGGGACCTGGCTTTCTTTGCTCACTTATTTATCTCCCAACAACTGATCAATGATTTGCATATAATAGGTGTGCCATAAATATTTTTAATAAATGAATACATGAAAATGTCATGGAAACCAAGAAACAAGTTAGTCTTGAGCAGTCATCAGTGGTGAACTGTTTCAAAATCTATGGAGACGTTAAGTAGGACTGAGAACAACTTATTGGGATTTAGCACAAAATAACCTGGTCCGTGTCTAGACTTATCTTCCATCATTCAGTGTGGTTGTCAATAGCACTTAAGACAATAAGAAAAAGCCAAGAGGTCAAAGCAAAGATGGAAAATCCTCTTCTGGAAAATAGAATAATATTTCACTGCTGAAGGCCTCTCCATGTAGGATTTGTGTGTATTTTCCTCCAAGAGTAAAAGTTCAATTTGACACAATATAGTAGCAACTTTCAAGTATTATGGTTGACACATTATGGCATGACGGAGTGACTTTCGCAAGCTTGAGTCAGGAATGATATCTGGAAAAAGGAAAGTTAGATGTTGGTACAAACATGCTATATTACATCTGATGCTGGAAAACTGGCTCAAAGTGCTATTATTCCTTCATGCCAGGTGAAGTCACATGAAAAGGAATTAACTTCTCAATTCATCTGTCTTAAAATAAGCCACTGTTATAAAGCTGGTTACAGCAAGATGGTAGAACACAGAACATCAGGACAGATGGGGCCTGAAGAGTAGGATGGCTGATGGCTTGGGTGAGAGGGAGAGGAAAAGAAGAAGAAACCCAAGATAAATGGTGGCTATTTCTCACACAATTACCCCAATTACTACACATTCTGGACTCTCACTGGAATGTCCATCACGTAAAGACTTTCAGTGCTAGCTCCCTAGTTATCAGTAGAAGTCATTGTTTTTCGTGACAATCAGGAAAGGATAACTTCAAGTCAGTAGAACTTTTGTTTTTCAACAAATATGAAGCACACCTGAATACGAGATTGATGTGCAAATTATAACGGCATTCTGACAATTTTGCAGATATTTTTTTTAGTTCCTCCCTCCTCTTTCTCACCTTTCTCCTCTGAGGCTACAATATGTCAGACTAGGTCAAAGGTACCAGTTCCCAAGGAAATATCTGTCAGTGTCTTTGTATACCAGGTTCTACACATGTAGATGTGTCCTGAATGAACAGAAGTGCCTTTGGTCCTTCCTAAAGTAAATCTTTCTTGCTGCAATAGGTCAGAGTACTTTACTGGATTTTGCTCATGCCCATATATGAGGACACACTTAAAAATAAAATTTATGTAACCAGAGACACATGCAATGGTGAAAGAATGACAACAAGGCACTTGATGTCTTACCATAATATTTAGATTATAGTTCTGAGCTTTAAAAAACATTAAACAATTTAGTCTGCTGATGTAAAGGACTTCTAAGCATTTGCACATCAGCAACCTATTAAGATCAATAACTTCTAAAATAGCTTTGCTCTAGTTAATAGTTATATGCCTTTCTTTCTTGGACTGGGCACACAGTTTTTTATGCTAGAAAAGAATAATTACAAACAACTCTTTAAAAAAAGGTCAATATCTTTTAAATATTTCTGGTCCTAAAATATGGTAATCAGATATTAAGGATACCATGGAAGAAAATTAAGTAATTATTTTAATTAAGGAAAAATGGAATTTGCATTAGTTTATTCACTCTCTTAGAGGATTGGTTTTTCATTTGTTTGTATGTTGGAGCCAACCCAAACACTTTTTTTTTTTTTAGACAGAGTATCACTTTGTTGCCCAGGCTAGAGTGCCGTGGCCTCATCCTAGCTCACAGCAACCTCAAACTCCTGGGCTCAAGCAATCCTCCTGCCTCAGCCTCTTGAGTAGCTGGGACTACAGGCATGCACCACCATGCCTGGCTAATTTTTTCTAAATATTTTTAGTTGGCCAATTGATTTCTTTCTATTTTTAGTAGAGATGGGATCGTGTGCTTGCTCTGGCTGGTTTCGAACTCCTGACCTTGAGCAATCCACCCACCTCTGCCTCCTAGAGTGCTAGGATTACAGGCGTGAGCCACAGCGCCTGGCCCCAAACATTTTAAAAAGAAAACCTTTGTCCTTTCTGCCAGGAAGAAATAGAGTTTTTTGTCTAGTAAGGGAAATGTTCATAAAAAGATATTTAAATTACAGAGATTTTTTATAAATACTCAGAATTATCTTGATTCTCTTCTCATGCCTTCATCCTGTTGGCTCTGACTCTAAAATATATGCTAAATCTATTCACCTCAGTCCATTTCCACAGCTACCAGGCTACTTCAAGCTACCTTCATCTCTCAACTGTATACTGGTGTATTCCACACAGCGGTCGGAATGCTCTCTTCAAAATGTAAATCATTTTTCCACTTAAACTTTTGCAATGTCTTTGCATTGAACTTAGAATAAAATCTTAACTCCTTATTATATTCATAAGGCTGCCTCCCTCTTCAGGCAGCCTCAGTTTGTGCCTCCCTTAGGAAATATTCACCAGCCATTCTAGTTCCCTTTCTGATGCTCAAAGACACCAAGTTCATTTGCACCTAAGGTACCTTGCACATGCCAGCTCTTCTATCCACAGTCCTGGCTTGGCTGGCCCCACAGAACCATTCACGATTCAGCTCAAATGTCCATGCATGATTCAGCTCAAATGTCAATTCCTCAAAGATCTTTCCTGAAATATACTCTAAAGTGTTCCCCATTCCCTACCTTTTACTATATTGCCTTGTTTTATCATCTTCATAGTATTTATTCCAGTCGAATATTATCTATTTTTCCTTGTTGATTACTTGTGTTGCATCCAGGGAACCTTCTAGACTGTAAGCCCATGAGATCAGGGACTTGCCTTTCTTGCTTGTTTCTCTATCCTTCATATCTAGATCAGTAACTAGCACAAAGGATGTATTCAGTAAATGTTTGTTGAACACAAAAAGAAAAGGATTAAGAAGCGAAATATCTATATTCCAGGCTAACATACTAAGAATGGAAGATGGTTCAAATAAGGTGCCATTCATCCCTCTGTCCAAAAGTAGTTAATTTCATTCCTGGATCAAAGTGGACAGTGAAGATCTTCATACTCAGGCCACGTTGGTTTTTTTTTGGCCACGTTGTTTTGATGTTACCTATACCACATCCTTCCCCCTCCCACATGCCCCCTCAAATAATATTAACTAAATATTCTGTTATTACGTTACCAATTTTATTTGTGTTAATTGACATGTGGAATTTGCCCTTAAATAGATTTTAGAAATATTGAAGACATTGGGAACTATATAACATTTTATTGACTTTTCTATTCAGATACATTAGAGAGGTTTCTTTCATACTTCTTTCCAAAAAGAAAAATAACCTTAACCTCCACTGAGTAAATGTATGCCTCTATCTCATGTTTCCCCCTTCGTCTAGCTTCCATGATGGTCAGAGAGGAATTTGTGGCCCATATTTTATAATTACGCAGGACTCCAGTACATGCATGTCTGTCTATTACCATCTCAGACTATTATTTAAACCTTATTATCCTTCTTGATTTCTTTACCTTTTTTTAAAACTTTACTATACTATGTTATTTTAAATAAAATAATATATAACCTCTATTAAATGAGATAGGATATAAATGTTATATATGCTTAGGAAAGCAAGAAAATAAATAACTAGATTATATACAATATTTTCTGTAGTCTGATGTCATTTATTTATTCATTAACAAAATGATAATAATTATTATTGATAATATTCAGAATCAATATTGGCCCAAGTGGAGCTAGAGCTTAGAAGGTTAAATGACATTGGAGAAGACCAGATTGAGAGAACTTTCTAGAAGTAAGAAAATAAAATCTCAAGCTTTTTTCTGTCACTGCCTGTCATTCTTTCTCTCTGTTTTAATGATGGTGAAATGGGATGAAAGCAAACACTAAAAAACTTGATTACGGTGGTACAAGTCACACAATATAATTAAATCCAGTAGGATCTGCTTCTCCATCCAAGGTAGAAGGTGATAGTGGCAGGAAAAACAGTCTAGTGCCTGAGATTAGTGACCAACAGGAGCCTGCCATGAAGTAAACTGAAATAGCAATGATTTACTGAGCTCTCTGCTAGATATCCACTACTAGTGGTCCCCAACCTTTTGGGCACCAAAACCAGTTTCATGGAAGACAATTTTTCTACATGGGGGCAGAGGGAAGGAGGATTGGTGGGGGTAGGTGGAGCTCAGGTGGTGATGCGAGCGATGAGGAGTAGCTATAAATACAGATGAAGCTTTGCTTGTTCCCAGCTGCTCACCTCCTGCTGTGCGGCCCCCTAGTTCCTAAGTTTCATGGAAAACAATTTTTCCAAGGATGGGCATAAAGGGGGCAGTGGAGCTCTGTGGCCCAGTCCCTAACAGGCCATGGACCAGTACCAGTCCACGGCCAGGGATTGGGGACCGCAGCACTAAATAGTTTCAAGGCTACCATTATCTGTTAGATTTCTCCAGCAGGGATAAAATGTATCTTCAACATTTCTCAGCCTCCTTCTTTTCCCAGTGACACTGAAAACAGGATTTATGTCTATTGATTCCAGTTCTAATTTTACATCCAAGCATTTCCTTCTCTTAATTGGAGTTTAAAATAGAATTTATTCTAAAATGGGCCATAAATAGTCTTTACCCATTTTTGTTGTTGTTGGTGTTGTTATTTTTTGAGATGGAATCTCACTCTGTTGCCCGGGCTAGAGTGCCATGGCATCAGCCTAGCTCACAGCAACCTCAAACTCTTGGGCTCAAGCGATCCTTCTGCCTCAGTCTCCCGAGTAGCTGGGACTACAGGCATGTGCCACCATGCCTGGCTAATTTTTTCCGTATATTTTTAGGGTTGGCCAATTAATTTCTTTTTATTTTTTAGTAGAGACAGAGTCTCACTCTTGCTCAGGCTGGTTTCAAATTCCTGACCTTGAGTCATCCTCCTACCTCAGCCTCCCAGAGTGCTAGGATTACAGGTGTGAGCCACTGTGTCCGGCCTCTTTACTTATTCTTGAGAGATGTCTGTATACATAAACAGCAGATTAAGCCACAGTGGAACTCACGATAGTAGGTACAAAATGATATTAAAGAACATCTCTAGGTCTAGAGCAATGTTTCCCAACCTCAGCACGACTGATATTTGGTGCAATACAATTCCTTGTTTTGGGAGCTGTCCTGTGCATTGTAGAATATTTAGCAGCATCCTGGTCTCTATCCACTAGATCAATAGCAGCCCAATGACCCAGTGTGATAAACAAATATGTCTCCCAATATTGCCAAATGTCCCCTAGGGCAAAATCACACATGGCTTGAGAACCACTGGTCTATAGTCCAATTTCTTAGATATGCTATAGCCAATTTCTTTATAAACTCTTTATAAGGAGTATACGAGGTAGGCCTAAGTAAATATAATTTACTTTTTATCAAGCATTTATATATTATGGTTCTGAATCACTTTATTATCACAATGTACTTTGAAGACCACCATTCAAATATCTAGAAGAAGCTCTACGCTAGAATCAACCATTCAAATATCTGGAAGAAGCACCTCCTTTTCCACGTCTTTAGTGTTGCAAGACACACTAGTCAGATCTAGCCATATCTCTAACTAGATAGTTCCAGTATCTAGTTCAAATGAGGTATGAAGAGAAATAGCTGATTTTTCAGTCTCTTATGAAGGTTTCAGAGAAGATTATTTGCTATGTCTTCTGTGAAGACTGAAACATTAAAGAACTGTTTGCATTTAAGCTTTATAAAGAATGTAAGTTTTCCATAACTTGTTTTATTATTGAATAAGTTTTTAAGTGATTTCTTTGAGTGTTACCTATTTAACTTTAAAAATCTATCTTTACAATTCCAACCTTACTTTTATCTTAGCAACATGCTAGTTTATATTATTATAAATCTCTACAACACATTGTTTTATACTTTTTTATTTATGGCATTGAAAGTTCCTACTGATTTTTTTTTTTTTTTAAAGCTGCACTTACTTCTAAGGAGTCCTCAGACTCACAACATGGGAATTTATTGCTCTAAGTTTTTCTCTTGGAAGATTATCAGATGGGTGACAGAAACTAATTAAAAATACACGTACTTGCTCCAGTGAACTTTGCCTTCCAGTGTCTGCATCTCACCGAGGATAGCAAGGAGAAGTGAGGACTTTCCACATCCCACTTGGCCCACAATCATGGTTAACTGACCTAGAGAAAAAGAAACACAGGATCATAACAGGATGGGATGGAATTCTCTTAGTAAGATATAACCAAACCGCATTTAGAAAAGATTAACGTTTCAAAATCAATGGCCCAGTTTTGGTCTCCAACAATAAGGTATTCTAAATAGCTCCTTTCCCTGATACATATATCTTTTGGAAAAAGGAAAGAAAAATTTAAACATATTAGTCTTGATTTATTATTTTTAAAACCATGGGTGGGACTGCAAACCAGTTCAGCCTCGATGGAAAGCAATATGGAGATATCCTAAAGGGATACAAGTTGATCTACCATTTGATCCAGCAATCCCATTACTGGGCATCTACCAAAAAGAATAAAAGTCACTCTATGAAAAAGACACCTGCACTTGAATGTTTATAGCAGCACAATTCACAATTGCAAAGATGTGGAAACAACTGAAGTGCCCATCAATACGTGAGTGGATTAATAAAATGTGGTATATGTATACCATGGAGTACTATTCAGCTATAAGAAAAAATGGTGATATAGCATCTCTTGTATTTTCCTGGCTAGTGCTGGAACCCATTCTATTAAGTGAAGTATCCCAAGAATGGAAAAACAACCACCATATGTATTCACCAGCAAATTGGTACTAACTGATCAACACTAAAGTGGACATATAGGAATAACATTTATGGAGTGTTGGGCAGGTGGCGGGGGAGGGGATGGGTATATACATACATAATGAGTGTGATGCACACCAACTGGGGGATGGACACGCTTGAAGCTCTGACTTGAGGGGGGAGAGGGGCAAGGGCAATATACATAACCTTAACATTTGTAACCCCCACAATATGCTGGGGAAAAAAAAACTTATGGGAACAACTGACATTAGTAAAGAGATCAATGAAATAATTACCTAGATTATATGTATTAGTTTTAACTTTATCATTCAATTCATTCAGGAGAAAGGGGCAGTTTTGACTAAAAGGTAATAAAATGAAAAGTGATTTGGGCTAAATATTAAGACGCTCTCTCCCTTTTTTCTCTATGACTTGCATGGCTAATAGAAAAGTCCTAATCTACTATCAGACTAGGTTAAAAAAAAAGATTCCTGTTCAATTATCTAGATATTTGAAATAAAAGTTATTTAATTTATTGCCAAGTGTTTTATCCTTTTTGATGCCATTGTAAATGCTATTGTTTTCTTAATTTCCTTTTGGGTTAATTTGTCAGTCTATAAATATTTAGGAATAAACTTACAAGAAGGTGAAAGACTTGTACACCAAAAACTATAGGGCATTAATGAAAGAATTAAAGCAGACACAAATAAATGGAAAGACTGGAAGAATTAATGTTCACAAACTAGAAGAATTAATATTGTTCAAATGTTCATACTATGTAAAACAATCTACAGATTCAATGTAACTACTATCAAAATCTCAATGGCATTTTCTCAGAGAAATTTTAAAAATCCTAAAATTCATAGGGAACCACAACAGCTCCCAAATAGCCAAAGCAAT
Source organism: Mirza zaza (assembly GCA_008750895.1). Taxonomy (NCBI): domain Eukaryota; kingdom Metazoa; phylum Chordata; class Mammalia; order Primates; family Cheirogaleidae; genus Mirza; species Mirza zaza. The sequence goes on from VSMD01026130.1 coordinate 54,566, forward strand.
CTTGAGCATGAACAATGAAGTTATAGGCATCACACCTCTTGATTTTCAAAATAATTTACAAAGCTACAATAATAGTATGGCATCAGCACAAAATAGCCATATAGACCAATGGTACAGAAGAGAGAGCCCAGAAATAAACCCATGCATATACAGTCAACTGATCTTCAACAAGGGTGTCAAGATCACACAATGGGAAAAGGATAGTTTCTTTAACAAATGGTGTTGAGAAAGCTGGATATCCACATGCAAAAGAATAAAATTAGACTCAAACATTACACCATACACAAAAAAATCAGTAAAAATAGATTAAAGACTTAAATGTCAGACCTGAAACTATAAAAATCCTTGGAGAAAACATAGGGGTAAATCTTCTTGACATTGATCTTGGCAATTGTTCCTTGGATTTGACACCAAAAGCACAGTCAACAAAACAAAAAATAGACAAGTAGAACTACATCAGACTAAAAAGCTTTTCCACAGGCAACAATCAACAGAGTAAAAAGGCAACTTATGGAATGGGAGAAACTATTTGCAAGCCATCTACTTGATAAGGAGTCAATATCCAAAATATATATTAATAAGAATCTCCTACAACTTAATAGCAAAAAAACCAAATAATTCAATTTAGAAATGGGCAATGAACTTGAATAGATATTTCTTTTAATAAGACATACAAATGGCCAGCAGATATATAAACAGATGTTCAACATCACTAATAATCAGAGAAATGCAGGTCAAAACCACATTGAGATATCACTTTCCACCTGTTAGGATGGCTATTACCAAAAAAACAAAAGATAACATGTGTTGGCAAGACATGGAGAACTTGAACCCTTACAAATTATTGCTGGGAAAGTAGAATGGTGCGGCCACTATGGAAAACAGTAAGGAGGTTCCTCAAAAATTTAAAAATAGAACTACCACATGATCCAACAATCCCAGTTCTGGGTATTTATACAAAAGAATTAAAATTAGGATCTCAAAGAGATATCTGCACCTCCATGTTCACTGTAGCATTACTCACAATAGTCAAAATATGGAAACAATCCAAATGTCCATTGACAGATCAATGAATAAAGAAAATGTGGTATAAACATATAATGAGCTATTCTTCAGCCTAAAGAAGAAGGAAATCCTGTTATCTGTGACAACATGGATGAACACAGAGGACATTATGCTAAATGAAATAAGTTAGTCACAGAAAATCAAATATTGCATGATTCCACTTATATGAGGTATCTAAAATAATCAAATTCACAGAAGCACTTATCATCAGGGAAATGCAAATCAAATCCACAATGAGACATCATCTTACCCTAGTTGGAAAGACAAACATCACAGATGTTGGCAATGATGCAGAGAAAAGGGAACTCTTATACACCATTGGCGGGAATGTAAATAGTACCCTATTAGGTATTTATCCAAAGAAAGAGAAATCAGTATATTAAAGAGATACCTTCACTCACATGTTTAATGCAGCACTATTCACAATAGTAAAGATATGGAATCAACTTATGTAAACATCAACATGGATAAAGACAATGTGGTATACATACACAATGGAATACTATTTGGCCATTAAAAAAAAAAACAAAATCATGTCATTTGCAGCAGGTCATTATGTTAAGTGAAATAAGCCAGGAACAGAAAGACAAATATCACATGTTGTCACTGACATGTGGGAGCTAAAAAGTCAATCTCACAGAGTTAGAGAGTAGGACAAGAGATACCAGAGGCTGGAAAAGTGTAGGTGGGAGCAGGGAATGAAGAGAGGTATGTCAATGGGTCCAAACAGACAGTTAGATTGAAGGTATAAGTTCTAATATTTGATGGTAGGGTAGGGTGACTATAGTTAACAACAGTGTATTGTACATTTCAAAGTAACTAGATTAGAGAACTTGAAATGTTCCCAACACATAAAAATAATAAATACTCAAGCTGATAGACACCCAATACCCTGACTTGATCATTACACATTCTAAGCTTGCAATAAATACTCACATGTACCCCATAAATATGTATTAATACAAATATCATATATCAGTAAAAAATTAAAAATCTTTCTTAACCAAAATGAGAAATTTACCACCCCATTATTTAAATGACACAAATCAGCAATGAACAGTAAATATTAAATAACTTCTCTAAAGGTACACACTCTGTAGTGAAAGGCAGGTCTTCTAATTACCAGTCATTTCCACAGTGACACAATGATTCATGAGCAACATGGTGCAAATAAGTAAACTTAAATAACATTTATGCCTTTAAAAAGTCTTCTCTGTTTTGTTAGGTGCAACTATCTTAGAAAACTATGGCAGTGATAATTAACCATTGCAAAAATGCATAACAAATGACTCTTACCTGTTGGAATTCTAATGTCTATATTGGATAATGTAGCTAAACCACTGCCCCATGAAAAGTATCCATTTGTGACCTAGATAAGAAGAATATAGAAATTGGATTATATATGTGGTATTAAAGAATAATTCGAATCAAAATAAATTTTCATTTTAAAGTGCCAAAAGACTTTCAACACAAGGTAGCTGTTTGACCTCAGAAAATCACCTAACATATAAATAAATCTTTGCATAGGTTCATTAAGGATAGGTACACTGATGATCATCATAACAAGGTTTGTGATAGAGGAACACAAACTTAGCATCCATCACTAAGGGATAAGTAAAATGCAGGATGCATACTACAGGATACAGTGGTACAGTTAAAAGCAGCCAACTATCATACAACATTGAAGTAAAGGCCGGGTGAGATGGCTCATGCCTGTAATCCTAGCACTCTGTGAGGCCAAGGCAGGAGGATAGCTCTAGGTCAGGAGTTCAAGACCAGCCTGAGCAAGAGCAAGACTCTGTCTCTACTAAAAAATAGAAAGAAATTAATTGGCCAACTAAAAATATATAGAAAAAATTAGCCAGCCATGGTGGCACATGCCTGTAGTCCCAGCTACTCGGGAGGCTGAGGCAGAAGGATTGCTTGAGCCCAGGAGTTTGAGGTTGCTGTGAGCTAGGCTGATGCCTCGCACTCTAGCCCAGGCAACAGAGTGAGACTCTGTCACAAAAAACAAAACAAAACAAAAAACCATCGAAGTAAACTGAAAGCACACAGATGCTTATGACACTACATATTTTACAAGGACATGAGGGTGCTTAAGCAAGCACATTAGAGCTGGTACCATAATGGCTGGGGTGGGTGGTGCAGTGGGGTGGGGAAGTGGGTGAGTGCATAGGAATGAGGATCAGGGATACAGGGAAAAAATTAATTAAAATTTAAAGGCAGGAGCTAGACAGACACACACAAAAAATCACCTATTGTATGATTACATTTATAGGAAATATCCAGAATAGGCAAATCCACAGAGACAGAATAGAGATTGGCTGTTGCCAGGGGCAAAGGGAGCGAGAAATGGAGAGCATTGCTTAATGGGTTTGAGGTTTCCTTTTAAGGTGATGAAAATGTTTTGGAACTAAGTAGAGGTGGTGGTTGCACAATATGTGAAAAATGGCACTGAATAGTTTGCTTTAAAATGGTTAATTGTATGCTACGTGAATTTCACTTCAATGAAAAACATTTTTTTTTTAATTATAAAGGCAGGGCCTTATAAAGGCCATTGTCTATTTCCTCCTGCTGAAAATAAGTAAAAATGCTGAACAAAATATAGTTTGTAAAAAAAACTCATTAAAGCAAGGAGTTAGGAAATATCAAGTCAAAGTATAAGGAAAAATGTAAATGCAAGGATGTGAGCCCCAGAGCACCTAAGCCTCCTTCTCCCAAAGGGCTAAGTATATCAAATAGCTAAGAAAAAAAACAACAGGGTATAAGGACTGGTTCTAAATATACCGGTGCTTATTAGAAATCTATAATAAAGGACAGACAAGTGAACCAGAGAAAAATACAGGCCAGCAATAGATCCACACATAAATAGGTCCCTGATGTCTAACTGGCACCACACCAAAGATCTTTAAAAATTCAATCAGAACTTACCCATTTACTACTAAATGCAGTAAAATGAGTATACTGAATTCATTACTGCTAAATTTATGACAATTTACTAATAAATCATTCATTTCTGATTTAGTTGACTAAATCAAATCTCTACTTGATACTAAACATAAAATGACTCTAAGTGTATTAAAGAACTAAAAGTGAAAAGTGTAGCTTCAAAACTTTTAGAAGCTATATAGAATATCTTCATGACCTCTAGGTCGGAAAAGTTTTCTTAGATAAGGCAAAAAAAAAGCATTAACTATTAAGGAAAAATTATATAAACTAGATGATAGCAAAATGAAGAACTTCTGCTCACTAAAAGATAACATACAGTAAAAAGCCAAGCCACAGAGTGGGAGAAGAATTTTGTATCACATGTAACTGTCAAAGAAGTAGTACCCAGCATTTTTTTAAAGGCAAAGGGCAAATGACCAGGGAATTCACAAAAAAGAAAATCTAAATTCAAACGGCCCAAATAAATACATATAGACCTTGGGCAGGGGGCAGTGGCTCACACCTGTAATCCTAGCACTCTGGGAGGCCCAGGCTGGTGGATCACTCAAGGTCAGGAGGTCAAAACCAGCCTGAGCAAGAGCGAGATCCCGTCTCTACTAAAAATAGAAAGAAATTAATTGGCCAACTAAAATATATATAGAAAAAATTAGCCAGGCATGGTGGCACATGCCTGTAGTCCCAGTTACTCAGGAGGCTGAGGCAGGATTGCTTGATCTCAGGAGTTTGAGGTTTCTGTGAGCTAGGCTGATGCCACAACACTCTAGCCTGGGCAACAGAGTGAGACTCTGTCTCAAAAAAAAAAAAAAATACATATAGACCTCGTTAGTAAGCAGAAAAATGCAAACAAAAACCACAGCAAGATACAACTGCATCTCCTCCCAGCACACAACATTTGGCAGAAAAATGAGCAGCGTTGATAAAGATGCTAAGCAACTAGAAATCTCAATCAGTACTGGTGGAAGTGTCTATTGGCTCAACCACTTTGAAAATCAGTTTGCCATTATCTAAGAAAGTTAAGGATGCACATACCCTAAAACTCAGCAACAGCCTCAAAAACTGAAAAATACCCAAAAGTCCATCAAAATTAGAACAAATAAATTCGGATTTATTTATACAGTGGAACACTATTTGGCAATAAGAATGAATGAATTACAACTACATACAGCAACACGGGTGAATGAATTGTACATAAGTAATGTTGAACAAAAGAAGGAACATACATAAAAAAAACCCTAAAAAATACGTTTTCAGCGAAGCATGCATAGCAAGGATAATCAAGGAAATGATGACCATAAAAGTTAAGGTGGTAATTATATCTGAGGGGAGAGGCATGAGAGAAAGCAGCAAATGTTATATTGGGGGTATTTTCTGCAGGAGCTAGCAATATATGTACTTTTCTGTAGTATATTGTATTTCACAATAAAATATTTCAAAAACTATAAATGGGTTATTACCAATTTGAGAGTTTTCACCAAAATAAAATATTAATTTGGGCTTGAAGGCGAGCCTGAAACAATATCAGTCATTCAGAGGCACAACAAACTCAAGGCCATTAATTAGTAGCTTTGTTTCTTTTTTTTTTTTTTGGCACATGAAGGGTCAATTTTGGAAAAAAAAAAATTATGGTAGCCTCTTTCTTTTATCTTCAAAATGAAAATAAATTTAATAAGGCACAAAAGACATATTTTTAGATTCCTACTTTATTGAATGAAAAATATCAATTAAAAATATTGGTCTCATTTTTTTAGTTATTATCTGGGCATATTTGAGAAGCAACAGCATAGAGAGCCCTTTCTAATCTCTAATTCCTTATCTTTTCATGGCCTCTATTTTCCAGCCTGCCTGCATATTATAATTGTCTAGGAAACTACTAGAACCATTTTTCTAAATGATGCCCAGGTGTGTGTGTATGTGTGTGTGTGTGTGTGTGTGTGTATTTTGTATATATAATTATAAGCCAGATATATATATATATGGCTTTCTAGGTAATTCTAATGTACAGCCAAAGTTAAGAATCACTAGATCTCTTTTTGAAATTCACACGACACATCCTTTTATCCTCAAAACCATGCTAAAATGGCATGTTCACCTCAAGATGAGCAAACCATGGCTCACAGAGGCATAGTCATCTACCCAAACGTCACACATCAAATTCATGACAGAGGTAGGGCTAACACTAGCCTATTCCATCCAATAACGTGTTTGCTCCAGCTGCCGAGTGCCTATTTGTGGGAAGATATTATGTCAGGTGTCAAGGAGAGAGGGAAGATTTAAATGTAGCTCTCGGCTTTACTATACACCCCATGCTGAGCCTCCGCTGCCTCTCTGCCTCTCTCTGATTGGCCTGGGCCATGCAGGGAAGTTGGATATCCTGGAGTAGCCAATTCTAAACTCTAGGCCAATTCTAGGCCAGTTTTCTAAAAGGGCTGGTTTCCAGAACTCCAGCAGCTCTGATGGGCAGAGGCCCTTGACCGCTGTAGGCATCTTTTCCAGTCCCTGTGTAACACTGACCACTCCCTGGGGTTTGTCCCCAACTGTCAGTCCCCAGCTGGTGTGTCTGTGGTTGCCTGTTGTACCTTAAGCACAGAGGACTGGGGACAGTACAAGAGGCCAAGTTTGAAATGAGATCAAAGGCAGTTTTAGGAAGCTAAGTGAATGCACGCAACACTGGTCCAGGCCTTTTTTGGTTCAAAACAATTCTTATCTAATTTATTTCTCTAAAATTTGAATTTATAATATTGGTGTTCCCTATAAATCAATTACTTGGTGGATAACTGTTAACAGTATTAAAGGAGGTCAGGCTTGGACTCATACCTATAATCCTAGCACTCTGGGAGGCCGAGGCGGGAGGATTGCTCAAGGTCAGGAGTTCGAAACCAGCCCGAGAATGAGTGAGACCCCCGTCTCTACTAAAAATAGAAAGAAATTAATCGGCCAACTAATATATATAGAAAAAATCAGCTGGGTATAGTGGCACATGCCTGTAGTCCCAGCTACTTGGGAGGCTGAGGCAGGAGGATTGCTTGAGCCCAGGAGTTTGAGGTTGCTGCGAGCTAGGCTGATGCCACGACACTCTAGCCCCGGCAACACAGGGAGACTCTGTCTCAAAAAGAAAAAACAAAAAAAGAGTACTAGAGGAAATACATTCGAAGCTAGCTTCTAAGGCAGATTCACAAGAAAGGCTCATTCTCTAGTTATCAAAATGTACTTAACTACTGCTGGAGCAAAAACTGGGGGTGGGAGGTGAAGAAGAGCTGAGAATTATAAACTCATAGGAATATGTTGTTAAATGTTATTAGGATTAATGACCACGGCAAAGAGACTTTAAAGACATGATTTAGAATACTTTTGCAGAACTTCACCAAAAAGTAATAACGTAAATGCTTCTATTCACGTAAGAACCCAGGAAATAAAATAACCTTTATTGCAATATCCTCGGTCTCCGCGGGCCGTAGACGTCGTGTTGATTGCTCATAGCTGTCCAGGTGATATCTTCCAGGCTGCTTCCTGTTTATAGTTTTCGGCTGCCGCATCCCAAATGGAAAAGAACACAAGTTGAAGCTTTCTGAGAAAATTGAGGTTTCACTCAACATTAACTCACGTTGCTACTTCTCCACTTAAATTCCAAGAAAAAGAAATGAGTAAAGCGAATTACTTTCATATTTTAATTATTTTGACAGCTACTCCAAAAAAAAGCAAATAAGAAAAAATTGTTAAGCTATAATTTTAAACCTAACTCACATGCCTCACAAGAAAAATGAAAATATAATATGAAGATACAGTACTTCATATTAATATATTATATAAATTATATATTTATAAAATGTATATTTTAATATATAAAATAAATTATATTATATTTATATTATATAATATATATAAAATATATATTTTATAATATAATATAAAATATACTATGAAGATACAAAGGATGGAAGTTAAAGTACTGAGTCACAAACTAGGTTTTGGGCAATCTTTCCACAGGGATATAGATGAATTTACCCAGGCAATAACACTCCATGTGTTCTGTTGTTGAAAGGTGATCAAATTAACTCAGGTCAAATTATTAATAGAATCCACTTGTCTGTCTGGCTTGTAGACATTTGAGTGCTACATTATTGATCATCCTCTGAATATGAGGATTTTGAATCTGATACACTCACATAAATCTGACTGAGCTGCACATCACCCAATAATTTATTGTGGATTAACAAAAATATAAAGATCTAGAATTTTTTGCCCAAAGATGTACAGTGTTTCATATGGTGATCCACAAGCTTCATAGAATGATCTAGTCTATATCCAATGTTATAGCGCTATTCCTAGGCAACAGACTAAAGCATCCTTTGTAAAGAAAATGCCAGCTGAGGTATGACAGTCTTCACACACTTAAAGCAAACTTTAGTTAGGTCATAATTAGAAATCTGTCATTGTCTAATTTTTAGTTTAATTTCACCTAGAGATAAATGACTAAAGACAAGGTAACTAATTTCCAGATTAAACCTCTAATTTGGAAAGATTTAAAAGCTCAAAATTTCTTCCAGAAACTTTAACGAGCAAATATTCTAACATAAATAATTATCTGTCTTACTTAAATACTTTAGAGAGATTATGAAGGCTAAATAGTAATATACTTTAAAACTGTTAAGTTACCTAAAAAACAAAGGCTTTTAGAATTGTGAAACTTTTTTTTTTTTCAGGCCTGGAATTGCAGGTTTAGCTTTTTGAAAAATCCATTGGGTTCTACTATGGGACTTAGGAATGTCCTTGAACAATCAGTAATTTAATCCAAACAAGATATTGCTCTTCCAATTTCCATCAACTGGTGTATCAACAGCACATCAAACTATCAAATAGTACATTGCTAGGCTACATGCAAATAAATACACACATTAAAAAGCCACTGAGAAGATTGAAAGTAAAGTACTAGCAGTGGTCTGTCGCATAGAAAATATTACACATAATTTGACTTAGAGAGAGAGACAGGGAGCATGGATTCATGAAATTTTATTTTAGTTTTGTTTTTTCTTCCCACATCCCTCACAGACAACCCTGGAAGTACATTGCATGAGATGTTGTAGAAAGCCACTATCCTTTAGGCTAAATATATTTTCCACACAAAACAGGTCCATACCTATCTATAAAAGTCAGTCTTCTAAAGTCTTTCATTCTATAGTAGTATTGCCCCAAGAGATCTAAAAGGAATGACTTCATGCCCTTCACAAAACTAAGAAGAGGGTGGGAAGAAGAGACGTGTTGACAGAGATTTGAGTCGGAGCTCCACAGATGTAATTCGAAGAGTCTTTGGCTCTAGAATGCCACTAATTCTCCATGGAGATTCTACAGCCAAAACCACTTAACTCCAAGCTTTTACAGAATACATAGTATCTTAAGCGCTCTCAAGAAGGAGTTTCCATTGGTGTTATTTTCAAACACACAGCTTTTTTCACTCCATTTAAAAAAGTTTGTCATTTGTGGTTTGGCCCATCAGCAGTGATGAATGACCCTGAAAGACATCAGAAGTCCAGCCTGGTTTCAATAACCCTGAAGATATTGGATGCATTTGAAGGGGATTCATTTTTCCTTCCAAAAACTTTCCCTTGGTTCAGTTTTTCCTCTATCCCTCATCTCAAACAAACAAAAAAAAATTAGTTACATTTCCCCAACTCCATGAACTTGACCTCCTGTATCCCTTTTCCTGAGATCATCTCATTCTGTTCCTCCTAACGTCTGTGAAAGATGATCGAATCAGTTCTTTGGTAGTCTAGGATCATCCAAATTATGTGACGAGGCTGGTTCTAATCAAATATTTCCTTTTCCTACTGCCTAAAAGTATAGACACTCTCTAATGCATTTTTGTCTTCATGTCCACGTCCACATAATACCAAGTGAGCATTTTCAGGCATCGTTACTCAGGGTATATAAGCATGCGTGGTAGTTCGTTCTCCGATAAAATCACACCTGCCCTATAAAACAACTTAGAAAGTAGAAGAGTAACTCCAGAAAAGCAGAAGAAAGCAGTAAGTCTAAATAAAGCCAACTGCTTGTCTTAACTATTGTTAGCAGGATTTTATATTATATTTAATTTTATATTAAATATAATACAAAGAATTAATATAGATTGACTGCCTGGTAAAGGCTTTCCAAGTTCTAATCAATTCTAGTAGGAAGACTGCATGTATATTTTTGTTGGGTCACATAAATGATAAACATATTCATATTTTTATCTAATAGTAATGTGAATAACAAATTTTAAATTATAACATGATTCACTTTGGCGTAACACTTTTCTGCTTCACTGTTATGAGATATACATATTAATTTGAAAGAATTTCTTAAGAATTTTTCAGACACACCCTTCAAGAAAGTGGTATCATTCAGTCCCATCTATTTAAATGTTATCTAATGGCAAATAACTCTTACATTTACATCTCCAATGCTGATGTCTCTCCTTGGATTAAGAAGAATCTCAAAATTAGCATGTGCAAAATATACTTCTTGATTCCACCTCAACACCCATTTATTCATTTCTCCGCCTCCCTATTTCAGTTAATGGCTACACCATCTACCAACTGCTCAAGCCAATAACGTAGGATTCCTGCTTGAGTTCTTTTGTTTCTTCATCTCCTAATCCAATCTACTAGCAAGCTTTTATCAGCTCAACCTGAAAAATGTACACCGAATTTGATCACTTTTTCACAATGTCCACTGCAACTGCAATAAGAACTCTAATTCTAACCATCAGCATCTCTTGCCTATGTGATTATAATGACCTCTATACTGATCTACCTGTTCACTCTTTGTCCCCATTGAGTTCTCTCTACACAGCACCCACAGTGATCTTTTAAAAATATAAATGAAATTATATTAGTCCTTACTTTAAAACTTTCCAATGATTTCCTATTGCATGTTGATAAAATCCAAACTCTTTCTGTGGTCTACAAGAACCTCAATCATTGTTCTTACCCTGTCTCAACTTTCCCTTCTTCACCAGGCTCCAGGCATAGTGCCTTTGTGTTCCTTGAATACACCAATGTAATTCCTATCATCTCAAAGTCTTTGTATCTGCTAATTCTCCTGCTTGGAATTTTCTCTTCCCAGATCTCTGCAGGGAAGGTACCTGCTCTTCATTCAGGACTCAGCTCAACGCTGGCTCTTCAGAGGGCCTTCTCGGAAATGGCCACCTTGCTTCAAGTAGTCCATTCACTCTCTGATACCCTCTTTTTATTTTCTTCACACAGTGAAACTATCTTATTGTTTCAATTTGTTTATAATCTGCCTCCTGCCTCAAGAAAGCAAACTCTGTGACAGGAAGGCTCTTGTGTGACTTGTTCATAGCTACACCCCTAGGTCTTGCCACAAAGTACAGGGTAGTAAGTCAGTCTAAAAACACAGACAAATACATAATAAATGGTTTATTCATATTACATATACAGGAGAAAATAAAATTGACTATGTTTCCAGACTTTATGTAGATACTAAGTATGTATCATGGATGAATGAACTGTTCTATAAATTACAAGACTCTTGTTTTAATTCTCACTGGGCCACTTACCAATCTTATGGCTTTACTCAAGCCATACAACATGCAAACTCAATGTATTCAGCAGGAAAATAAAAATAAGTAATGTGATGTAATATATTAAATGGATCAAAAGACGTGATGCAACAGAAAGCATGTTTTTAACTAAAAAAATAATATGGCTAAAAGGTGTTTTAAGAATCTGGTGCAGCAGTAGTAAGCTTATTTTGTATTGTTTTTACACAAAGCTTGCGGTAAACAACATTTCAATTTCCTTTCAAGTTGAGGATGTGTTGTCCCTCTTAGAATAATTCTTTCAAGATTTATAAAGACAAGCCTTATATATTTATTTATTGATTTTAGACTTGTGAAGTTGTACAGAAGCAGGTAGCTTCTTCATAAAGGTTAAAAAATTAAGCTTATAACTTCTAATTGCACCCCTATTAATCCACCCATTCTGCTAAGACTGTCCACTGCTCACAGCCTCCATAACAAGAAAAAGCACTTACAACTCCAGTGTGTTTCTTGCAGGACTCAAAAGGAAGAGAACCTTCACCAGTTCTCCAACTGTCGTCACCAATCTCATCACTCAAGAGAAACTCATTCAGCTTTTGAACACTGCAGAAAAGCAAGCAAACAAACACAGAATAACAGTTAACAACAATAATCACCTCCAACAAAGTACTACCTAAATAAATTCCCCCCATTATCATAGTGAATAGCCTGTGAGAGTCATTTTTCAAGACCAACTGGGAATTCAGCTAAATTGACCAAACATCCCAAATTGCCCAGGACTGAAGGGTTTCCAAGAAATGGGACTTCCAGAGCTAACACCAGAAAATCCCAGGAAAATTAGAACCATTGGTCACCCTAAATTCTGCAGAATTTCCTTTGCATCATCATTATTATTATTTAATAATGATATTATCTGCAATTATATTATATGCAATTTTATATGCAATTATATTCCTTGCCAAAGATAGTGGAGTTGGAATAGGAACTTGAAACAGGGTGGTTAAAAATAATAATACCAATGAGGAAAGTATTCTTATTATGCTAATTTTATAAATGAGAAGAAGTGAGGTAGTTAAGTAACCTGCCTAAAATCACTTAGCATGTAATATGCAGATCTGGGGTCCCTGGCCATTGTTCTATCCTGCAGAACTATGTAGGACACGTACTTTCTGAACCTGGCAAGGAGAGGGCCCTCTAGAGTCCTGCTACTACGCCAAGGACCAGCAGCACCAGCGTCGGCTGGGAACTTAGTAGAAACAAAAAAAAATCTCAGTCCCCGTCCCCAAATAAGAATCAAAAATGTGTGTGTTAATGATATCCAGAGGGGCTTCACAAGCACATTGCAGAGTGAGAGGCCCTGCTCTACAAGAGTGGTTTGCGAACATTTACTGTAGTCTTCCAGCGCTGGCCACAAGACTCCTTGGCTCATTGACCTACCCATTCTAATCTTCTCAAAGCAATATCATAGGATCTGCAGCATAAATAGATACATAAACCAAAGAAAATGATAACATGGTTTGAAAACATCCTTTTATAAATAAGATAATACACAAAAGAAAATTCGGTTGCAAAGGGAAAGAAGTGCTCCTTTTAGCTGGATGCTAGGATGCTGAAAGTGGACAAACTTGTTTGGTACATGCAACATCAGCTACAGGGGAGATATTGCCTTTGCTAGGAAACTAGAAAATATATATTTGAAATAAAAGCTTTCTTTTTAAAAAAATTTATTTGAGCTTGTAGTCAAGTGCCTTCAGATAAGTCTGCAGAGGTTGTTTCTGTGACATGCAATAAAATGAAAAAAAAAGTAAATTTAATTCAGTCCGTTGTCCATGATCTTTAAGTGCCTTTTGGCCACGCATGCCATAGAAACACGAAGGTAGATAAAATGGATTAGGGCAGTCTAAGTATTAACTTCCAAATGGCACTTACAGGGAACTAAGAAAGATAGTTGTTTATTAAGAGCTTCAGTTTTGGCCGGGCGCGGTGGCTCAAGCCTGTAATCCTAGCTCTCTGGGAGGCCGAGGTGGGCGGATCGTTTGAGCTTAGGAGTTCGAGACCAGCCTGAGCAAGAGCAAGACCCCATCTCTACTATAAATAGAAAGAAATTAATTGGCCAACTAATATATATATAGAAAAAATTAGCCGGGCATGGTGGCACATGCCTGTAGTCCCAGCTACTCGGGAGGCTGAGGCAGCAGGACTGCCTGAGCCCAGGAGTTTGAGGTTGCTGTGAGCTAGGCTGACGCCAGGGCACTCACTCTAGCCTGGGCAATAAAGTGAGACTCTGTCTCAAAAAGAAAAAAAAAAAGAGCTTCAGTTTGTACACGTTCTTTGAGTCTTTGTCAGCAAAGTCTCACGGTATAGACTTGAAAGGCACAGTGTTAGTAATGTAGGAAATAGTATTTTGTCCATCTTAAATGGCAGTTAATCCTTCTTTACTTTTTTACACAATGGATTGTAACTGTCATGCTGTTCCTATGTTTTGAAGACATGTTGATTTTAAGGAGCACAGCTCCATCAATCAAAGGAATGAATACCTTTCAAACCATCTCACACCATGTCTCTGCACAGAAGAGAAAGTACAGAAGCCAGACTCATTTGCTTTGGTGATTCCAAGTCTAACAACACCTGGCATACATTGATCAATGAATGGTTTTTTGAGCAAATCAAAGATGGAATATACCAACAATCCAGACATTTAAGTAAAGTTGGTTAATTCCCCATTTCACTTTTCTATCATAGACACAAATCTTACTGAAGCTTTTATGGAATAAATGAGCCTCATTCGTGCTGAACCTGAGAAACGATGCTCCTCGAACTTAACTGCAGGTGGGGAGAAGGTTCTCTTCACAGCGTTCCACTTCAAACACCAATTACAAGAAACGTCAATGGACCCCAAGGCGAACCCTTCTCTAAACCTCTGTCTCCCCTTCACCTCCTAAGTCTCCAATCATTCTAGGGTTTCTTGCTGAGAATCTCCCTGTAGTGCTCGTTTGTCATTGTTTTGTTACTGTCGGTTACATTTCTATCCCTCGCATTAGACGATGAACTCTTAAAATGCAAAAGTTTTGATCTTCCAAATCTAGCCCAGTGCCTAAAATATAGCATGGTAATTCCTCAAGACATGTCCGGTGAGTGAGTAAATGGGTAATACAAAAAGTATTTCCTGTTCCTATGAGGTCCTTTCAAAAATCGCAGAGGCAAAACAGTGATGGAAAAATGCACAAATCCTGACCACGGGTGAAGTAATTTCCACCACCACGCTGCCAGGGTTATATTTTTTAAAATGCAAATACATTCATGCAACGGTCCTCTCTTTAAAACAACAAAGGGCACCCTTAGCCTTTTTGAGCCTTTAGCATCATCTAAAAGCTGATCAGGATTTCACTTTCCTGTTTCAAGCCCTGATATTTTCCATAGCAGGACCTTTTCTCCAATGACATTGAACTACTTTAGTCCCCTGAATATATCAAGATTTCTCACCTACTTATCCACCCCTTCCCCTTGCATATCTTGTTTCCTCTGATAAAACATATTTTTCCTTTTTTCTCCAACTGGCCAAGTCTTACTTAGTTTTTAAGATGCTATGAAAGAGCCACCACCTCCTTTTAAATCTTTACTGACCAGATAGTCCTCCTTCTCTCTCAGTAAGTTTCAATGATCATCACACACAGGCTCTCGGCATTCTGTGGTTACCGTATCACACCATGTTAACACACCATATTGTAATTAGTTTCCCTTTCTGGTCTCTGCAGCTAGACTATGGACTCCATGAGGATTTCTGTCCACCTTTTAGCTTTGCAATCCCTAATGCCAAGCAATGTGCCTGAAGTATTAATAAACGAATGTAGACCCACAAACGATGCTCTGAAACATGGAGTGGATATGAGTAAAATGGTGGTAAATTAATAAAATGGAGATTTGTAAAATTCTTAAAATATTTAGGCAATGTGTTAGGTACTTTTTGTGTATTATCTCATCTAATTTTCTTCACCACCATAAACAGGTGAAGTTATTGTGCTCACTTGACAAGTGAGAAAGCTGAGCTGTAGAGACACTAAACATTAAGTTTGGTGTTTAAGGTCAAGCAATGAGTATTTCATGGCAGTGCCAGGATTTGAAAACAGGAATATTTGATACCAATCAATTTGCTATCCTCACTCCACCACTTTCCTAGTTCAGTGTTTTACTAATGTCTTATTTGTTTAGATTATTCACAAAAGTTTACGATCTTAGTTATACATGTTATTTTTTTACTTCTCAAATTTCATTTTGTGCGTTTAGATATAGCTTGGACAGGTGCTATATTAATTGGGAATAACTGATTTTGTTGCTGGCAGTCACATGTATTTTCTGTAGGAATTATGAAAGTTTGTAAACTGGAAGACAGCGACCAGGCCAAAGTTTATGTATGCTTTATGATAAATAGTAATACAACTTATTTGACTGAAGGTAATGAAGTAGTCTGGCCAAGCATGAATTCTTTTGGAAGGTACATGAGAGAAAGTACACAAAGTTATTTCTCAACAAAAGGAAAGGATTTGTTTTACACTTTTAACCCCTGGCAAACAACATCTTTGGACACAGATATTGCATTTTATATCAAATACCAGAAACCTCAACTCAAATTATTTATAAAGGACACACCATATTCTCCTTCAGAAAAGCAAAACACATAAATTATTTCCTTACAAATAAAGCAAAGTGGAGAGGTGAGGCAGGTATCCTGAAAAACATTATTGATTTCAGTATTTTAATATATTTTAGATAATAGTGACGTTTCATCACTCTATTGTGCAAACGCAGACAAGAACATTCATCATAAAATGTCCATGAAAACTCCAGTGGTGTGGGGCGCTGGGGGTTGTCAGGAAACAACCTGAATCATAACTGCCTCTGTCTTCCATTTTATTATGTAGACACATCATAAATGGGTCCTGCCCACTGAATGCCATGAAGACAACTTTGTCTAACAAACTAAACCTTTTTAAAGGACAGCATAGAACTTTCCAGGAGCAGAGGATTTTACACACAGTGTGGAATTTTCCTCCAGTGTAGAAGTTTACAAATCTCTTCATGTACATATAACACAAGTTTCAGCCCATTCTAACCCACCAAACTCCTGAATGCGTGGCAGTACAGTGAAAGGTTTGTGATTTTCACAGTCCTGAAGAGGAGGTTTCAAAATCAGCTGACCAAAGTCTCCCATTATAAACAGGCTGCTTAACTCACAGTGGGCCAACTGGCATCAAAGACTGGTCACAGGTTCTCAGGCACAGAAGAAAATGCCCCAAGTTCAGTCAATACCGGGAAAGCACTCATTTGAGTTTCCAGAAAACCAGCACATAGTATGTAAAAGGACTGGCATGCTCTGTGGATCAGCCATCTCTGTAGGACCCGCAATTCAACCACTGAAACTCATTTTCAAGAAGCAAGTATTTATAAGCAGATTCTATTTGGCCTATGGCTTGGGAAATCTGAAACTGAGCCCTGAAAGCAGACTGGTCTTTATCAAACTGGCAAATGCCTTTTCCCTGAGACGTGCAGAAAGGCGAGTGCTCTGCAGAAATATACAAGGGATATCCACCCTCCACTGTACCAGGACTTACTACCGCAGAATGGTATATTACAGACTTGAGGGACACCCCTAGATTGTTTTCATTTTTTTTTAAAATCAACTCTTAAAATCCTTTTGATGTTTGATAACCTTCTGATTTCAGAGGAGTTATCTATTCTAAGTTATCAACGGCTTTCTATTTCCACTTGTAGGAGAAAGTCAAATTCTAATTAAAAGGGCAACCATGAAAGGGACAGTTAGCTGTTAAGTGTAGAAAATGAAAATAAGGACCAAAATAGCAAACTCTGGCCATTTATCAATTTTATTGTTTTAAGTAGCTTCCCTTCCAGAGCACTGCCTAATTTGGAAGTGGTGCTGCAAAAAGCAGTCAGTGATCTGTACAAGTGTTTCAGAAAGCAGAACAATAAGAAAATGAGGGTGGATGTGGCCAGAGGGCCTAAGCTCTAAATACTAACAGCTAAGACTTGGTTATTAATGATATGTCTTAGAGCAGTGGTCCCCAACCTTTTTGACACCAGGGA
This sequence comes from Mirza zaza, assembly GCA_008750895.1. Classification (NCBI taxonomy): domain Eukaryota; kingdom Metazoa; phylum Chordata; class Mammalia; order Primates; family Cheirogaleidae; genus Mirza; species Mirza zaza. Next base: position 72,216 of record VSMD01026130.1, read on the forward strand.
CCAGTTTCATGGAAGATAATTTTTCCACGGATGGGGTTGGGGGTGGAGGGTAGGCAGAGCTCAGGTGGCCCAGTTCCTAACAAGCCATAGACTAGTACCAGTCCATGGCTCAGGGGTTGGGTACTCTAATCTTAGAGAATAAAATTGAAACTATCCTAACAGACCTTGGTTTACAATAAGATAATTTATATGCATTTTAATATCATTTGGTATTAAGCCATTGTTAAGCCAAGGTAAACTATTGCCTAAAACTGGAGAGTCTGGTATTCTGAACACTAAATACTACTTTTCTTAGTAATACATAGACATCGGGAAAACTATCTCATTTTAATAGACCTTACAAGAGATGTTTTATGTTGCAGTCAATGGCAACATCATAGTTCATACATTGGAGGGCTTAATTTTTCAATTCTCCTTCACTATTGCAACATCTTGGCATTTCTTTCAGAGGCCAGATATAAAGATGATAATGACTGTTTATGAAACTTGCTGTGGTTTTATAAGGTTTGTAAAGATCATATATCAGAAAAGCAACATACTACTTTAAGACTTCCTTGTTCATGACAGATTATGGCACATGTAGACTATGGTATAAATAGGGTAGTATCACGCCATTTGGTACACACTTATTTATATAAGTAAAAATGGTGCAGAAATGGTCTTTATCATATGACATCTATTTTTATAGTTGTGTGTTAAGGTAAATTATAAGTGAGACACTGGTTGAAAACACTATAGAAGCATATTTAAATGAGCAAAATACTAAAAGGTTTTACAGTTCTTTCCATTTTCAGAGATTGTGAGCCTGGAGTTTTTTGTTTTTGCCAGACTACATTAAAATTAAAACAGTAAATATGTGTTGATGTGAGTATTCTCTGTCACTATTGGTGGCAATATAAACTGGCACAGGTTTAGTGGAAAATATTACAACATTATGGCTGTATTTATAAAAAAATATAAAAAATAGTACTCCCTTTAACCTACCACCACCTCAGTGGAAAGCAACATATTCATCAAGGACCTTAAAGATGTGCGTATTATTAGAACTAGTATTCCCACTTCTAGAAATCTGACCTCAGGAAAATCATCAGAGAAAAGTGCAAAGACAAAGAAAGATGTGTTTACCTAAATGTTCTTTATGTTAGGGAGAAAATGAAAACATTCTAAATTTCCAAGAAAAAGGTAATCATTAAATAACTTAGAAAACTTTCAAACAATGGAATATTACATAGCCAGTAAATATCATGTATTATAAGATTTTAACAAGGGAAAAATAAGAAAAACAGTAAGTAAAATAAGGGGTCAAAAGATAAATACATTTAAAGTTTTTATTTAAAAATAGTTATTTTTACATGAAATAAATACAAGACTGAAAAGTAGCATACCGTAATTGTAACAATGGTTATCTCTAGGCTGTGATTTTAATGTTCTTTTTTATACTTTTTCAAATTTACTCCCATGAGCACATGTCATTTATATAATCAATGGGCAAAAAATTCCAGGTACTTCAGTGCATACCTTATGATGGCTTTGACTGCAAATCTGACCACTGTGGAGAGCAGGAAGAGTGGAGTGACCAGGATGTGGAAGAGAGAGAGCGAAGCAAAGGCCTCAGCAGGTTTCAGATTGTTCCTGCTGGTATACGCATGGGCCACAAATGTCTGTGCAAAGAAAGGAGATCTTTAGAGAAAGCTGAAGAAAGTTTTATACACATTTGCATTCAATTTTAGAAACCTAATGTATTCTGCTATGCCACTATGCCCACTGCAACTATGAAAACATGACTTAGCCAAAAACTCCCTAATTAAAACAATAGTTGCTGTTGGTGAGTGCTTAGTTACATACTACGCCAGTGGTAAACTGGGGAGAAAGTAGGGACAGATTTATTGATAGATTAGGAAACTGACTTCTGTCAAATTACCAAGTAGAGGGATTAATGGGGTGGAAAACTTAGAGTTGTCAACAACCTGCCAGTCTCTTTCCAACCAATATTAAATACTCCAGGAGAAAAGAGAACACTCTCTTGTTTTGGGGTCCTTATTGTCGACCTTTACTAAAACTGCCAACACTGGTGTCCAGTGAAGACTCGTTTACATTTCTACAGATAACGTTAGTTGCTGAGTTTGTCATCTTAGTGTGAAATATAATGTAATTATTTAACATTTTCCATTTGTTGATCTAGCTGTACCCTATTGTAAGAGTATCTGGGAACCAGGTCATTGAGATTAGAACAGTTAATTCTCAAGCACTGTTAATTTTGCTCCCCAGGGGACGTTTGGCAATATCTGGGGGTATTTCTGATTGTCATGATGGATGGTGCTACCGGTATCTTGGAGGTAGAAGCCAGGGATGCTGTCAAACATCCTAAAGCAGAGGACAGTCCACTACGACAAAGTGTCCATAGTGACATGATCGAGAAACCTTGGGTTAGAACTATTCCAATGGAGACTGCACAGAGGGAAGTCACAGAGGTGAGGTAATATATATTACTATCCACACACTCTTGTTCATAAATCATTTATAAACACCGACTTGGTTCAATTTCTAAAAGCAAGAAAAAACGTCTTACAGCAAGAACAGCTGCTATGGGAATTGCTGCATTCATGAAGACTGTGGAAAGAAATCAAATAGGTTAGTTTCATCGACCTGTGCAAACATTTTCAGTAACCTTAATTAATCATCTATTATTACTTTAACTTTCCTTGAAGACAGAAAGGACAAAGTGTATTAAATAACATTTGTCTGGAGGCCACAAACATTTCCCAGTTGATATCTCCTACTCTGCAGTTGTCTGAGCTTCCACATGTTAGTCTTAACCAGAACCTGTTTTTCTTTATTGAAATATTTTTTCTTGTGAAATGTTACAAACAACAGAATTCAGATAAAACAATCCTTCCATTTTACAAATTATTAGAATTTAACAAATGTGCATTCTTGAGAGGGTTTACAGTCTCTATTTTGCTTAGTCCACCAAACTAATTCCAATCTATAAAAACCGGGTTATTACACAGATTTAAAACAAGAATTTGACATCACTTCAAGTTCTCTTTCCAGTACTGATATTAGTGGTCACTCACAGACCTTCCAGTTAATAAATTTACTCCAGTCCCTGAACCCTCTGTTTGTTTAAATATCTTTGCAGGAAAATATTTCACTCTCCTTTGATGAACATGACATGCCTAGCTGAAACAAGAAAAACTCATATTTGAAGGTAAAATAGTAACTTTGGGGAGTAACAGCAAAAATTAAAAGCCAAGTGGGTGATTTGTAGTCATACCGTTCATAAACTATAGAGTTTTAAGGACCAAGGGACTAAAGATTAAGTGAATTGTTGGTAACAGAGCCAGACAATGCAGAGTGAGAGCTACAGTCTAGTTTTCTTGACAGTACAGAGCCAGGATTTAAAAAAACTCATCTGCTTTCATGAACCATCCTTCCCACTGCACACAAGACAGAATCAGACTGTGCGTTTGCAGGTCCAGACGTGACTTAGTTACCAAGTACAAACTCTTGCACATCCCTGGGAATCTAAACACCGATTCGAGCTTCATAATAACACAGATGGAGCCTTGTCTCTGCCTAGGATGTTTTTCTCTGGGTATTGTCTCCTTGTTATCGAAGTGCGTTTTTCTCTTACTTATTCGTCATTATTTGTCATTCATTTATATTCTGCACCTTTAAGTAATCTCCACTTGAGGAGGAAGAATGAGAATAGTTACTGTCATTTTTTTTGTTTTGTTTTGTTTTCTGAGACAGAGTCTCACTTTGTTGCCCAGGCTAGAGTGCCATGGCCTCAGCCTAGCTCACAGCAACCTCAAACTCCTGGGCTCAAGCCATCCTCCTGCCTCAGCCTCCCGAGTAGCTGGGACTACAGGCGTGCGCCACCATGCCCGGCTAATTTTTTCTATGTATATTAGTTGGCCAATTAATTTCTTTCTATTTATAGTAGAGACGGGGTCTCGCTCTTGCTCAGGCTGGTTTCGAACTCCTGACCCCGAGCAATCCACCTGCCTCAGCCTCCCAGACAGCTAGGATTACTGGCGTGAGCCACTGAGCCCAGTCAGCTACTGTCATTTATTAAAAACTATATGGCACTCTGCATCAGGTACCAGCAGAAGGCGCTCTTACTACCTCAATATAAAGATGAGAACGAGAAGTTCAAGACCACACGGTGGGACTCAAACCATGCAGTCTGGCTTCTTGGTCTGTGTCTGGCACCATATTGCTCTGCTACTGCTCAACAACTCACAATTACTGAGGTATGGATGTTAGCTTTTTACATATATTCTCATATTTAATGATTACAATGATACCACACAACAATAAGGAAACCACTTAGGCAGGGTAGCATGCAAGATTCTAAACAAGGAGGTGGCAGAGCTTGGGATAAAACCAAATCTCTCTGGTCCAAAAGCTTCATGTTCTTTCTACTCCTCCATACAAAACTCTATAAAAGTGAAGAGAGAAAAGTAAAATGGTGTCTTTTTTTTACTTTACTAATGAATTAAACCCATAAACCATACATGACCATTTAATAATGGAGACCAGGAAATTGTTAATAGAATTTCTTTTCCCATTGAATATACCTGAAGTGGCAAGAACACTGATTCATAAAAGTAGAAATGAATCTTCAGTTCTGCTGGTATTTCTTCTGTTTAACTTTGTTTTTTGGTATTTGTAGATACCACTGAGTACTTTTAGGCTTCTAAACTTTTCTAAACACTTCGCATACATTACCTTATTTAATTCCCCAAGGAACTATGAAAACATCCTAGATTACTGATGAGGAAACTTGAGGGTTCACCAAGCAACTGACCAAGAGTATACAGCAGACACATTACTGAGTGAGGATCTGATGTCAAGTTACCTTGACCTCTAGTACACAGGAGGAGCCACTATCCTATATAGTTGAATATTTTCTTTTTCTTCCTTTTATTTTTCCTTTGGTATTGCACGGTGCTCTACAAATACTATTCGTAAAATATTTTCACACTTGCTAAACAATGCCACATTCTCTGCCCCATTTGATTCTCACAACCTACCTGTGTCAAAGGTATTATTATTACACAAATTTTTAGATGAGAAAACTGAGGGACAGAGGTTATTGAGCACTAGATTATTTGCCAGGTGGTTCATATGAAGTAATGAGTATGAAGCACTTGGTCCAGTTCCAGGACTAGAGTGTGCACTCAGTAAACATTTGTATCATTCATTATCTCCTTTAGTCTTTACTGCAATCCTACATAGGAGATATTGTCATTATTCCATGTTACAGATGAAGAAACTGAGGCTAGGAGGATATAAGTAACTTGCTCAAGGCCACACCACTACAGAGTGGCAGAGCTGAGATTTATAGCCAGCTCTACAAAACTCGCACAGTTCAAGCTCTCAACCATCAACAACAACACAACACTGTATTTGGTCGAATCAAAACTGAAGATGTCAAACTGATATTTTGCTCCATCGACTCAAGAATTCCTGCTACCAATCATGAACACATGATCATGCATTTTTACCTTTATGACTTATTGTTCTCCACTAGTATGGCCTCTTCTCCCCTCTCTCCTGTTATAGCTGACTTTCAAAAACCAACCTAACTCTTACCTCCGGAGACAGGCAAACTGGGTTAGTTCATTTCTCACCTCTGCCATTAGTAGCTGGATGGTTTGGGGTCAGTTAAAGTTACTTAAACTCCTTACACCTCCATCTTTTAATTTCTTGAGTGGAGTTAATAATAGAATCTAAGTTATTGGGCTGTTGTCAGGATTAAATGAGAGGATATATGAAAAGTCACTTATGGCAGTAATTGGCTGAGTATACTCTGAACATATTTTGGTTGTCATCATTTTTGCTGTTACAACGATCATTATTTCTGGCTGCATTCATTCTCCCCATGAGAAGTTCAGCCCACTGCAAGGAAGGGTGTATTGTAGGGTCCACCAGTTTAGAGTACAACTATATAAGCAAGTAAATATCAATCATTCTGTCGCCTAGCATTCTGACACCATATTAACTGTGGTGCACAGCTGGAAGATAAAGCTCCTTCCAATTTCATTTCCTTTTATTATTTATTTTATTTTATTTTTTTAGTCATTTGAGAAAGCAGGAACCAATTTCATTTCTAATGCATCAAGCATTACGGCTAGAATAAATGAACTATATAGCCATATATTTTCTCTGAGTCTGTTTCACAAAAGAAGTGTTTTAATCTCTAAAATCGAAAGCACTTTGTAATTCAAGAGGAAATGGTATTTAAACTTCAAAACTAAGTTATTAAAGGTCTTAGGAATGATAGCAATCAGCAAACTGACACACAAATCAAATCAAATATTAGTGGGAATAGTCCAGCTAAGTTTGTGTGAATTGTATTAATACTGCTAGGAACCCACTATTCTCGAGAGTACTCAGAATTTACACTTTGAGAAAAGAAAATAATATTTTTGAAATAATTTCTTTTTAAAAATTAGAGTTGAGGACAAAAGAGCTAATATATTTAAAAATCCTTGAAAATATATTGGGTAAAAGGATTGTATGTGAATGTAATTTGGCTTCTTTCACCTGGAAATGATATTTTTTTCCTCTTCAATTTTCAAAAATGGCTATATTTTCCTCACAATCTTCAAGAAAATATTATATCCTAAGCTCTCAAAGAGATGGGTTAAAAAAAAAAAAACACCTGCAAATAACATTAAAAGACCCTTAGGGATAAGAAGACCAATAGTCATGCAGTCAAATCAATTTCAATAACCAAATTTTTACTGAAAATCTAATATCCATCCCAATTGTAACTAAGAAGGTTTTATTTATAGGTACTGTTATCATCATCATCCTCATTTCACAGATAAAGTAGCCTAGGATTTGAGTTTGTAAAGTAACATGGCAAAGGGTATACTACTTGTAAGAAATCAAATCCAGATCTATTCAACTCTACACCAGTGCTTACTCTGGTCTTTAATTTAAACGTCAATAGATAGCATCATGTGGCTAGTGGCTACTGGATAGCACATGTCTACAAAATAAATGGGCTTCCTTTAATGACTAGAACGTCTCACTGACCACAATCTCAACTGAATAGACCACGGGTTTTGTTGGTTACTCTGTTATAATATCACCTGTTCTTACAGCAACAACAACTTACTGGAGAGTGATGTATAAAGTGCGAAGGTTTTGAGACTAGACAGTTCTTTCATTCTTGTTTCCTCCACGCTTTTGCAGAAAATGTGCTCCCAGGCGTACAACTTTAGAAGTTTGATGCCTTTCAGTATTTCATTTGTTTTCTTCAGCCTCTCAGTGGAATAATCCTATAAAACAAAGGAATAAAAAAATAATGCAAGCTGCATCCACGTGAATCACAAAGGCAGGACTATGCAACGGACAGGGATGGAGGAGATCTTGATTCCTGATTGGCTCTGCCACTAAGTAGGCTGTGAAATTCCCAGAAGAAATAGTTAAACTCTCTGTGCTTCAGTCCCCTCAACTTTAAAGTGAAGGGTTTAATCAGATGGCCTCAAAATTTCTTTCTACAGCAGTTTCTTCAGTTTCACACAGTTTCCTTAAACAATGTCTGCAGGTAATATAAACATAAACTTAAGGAAAAAATACAGAGACTTATAATGGCCTCTAACATCTAAATCATTTTATTCTTCCCTCAACACTATCACTCATACTTAGAAGAAAAACAATGAATTTAAGGAAAGTTAGTTTGCTTCTTATTTGGGAATATGAGGGTAGAGTGTTGTGTGCATTCACATTGCATCTTCATGTTATAGTTATTGAAACCAAGCCTATTCTCTTTAACTTCAAGAGATTTCTTCATACCTCCTTGTAAGCTCTTGTTTAAGGCCTAAATTAGATTTACGAACAACTTGGATTAATTGTAGAGAGATTTGTAGCAGATAGAAAAGTCTCAATTTAGTCAACTGTTTTAGCTTCCTCCACCAACAAATATTATACTAGATTTGCTAGCAAGGTGTAGTATGATCTATTAAGTAACAAAAGGGGCAGTAGAGTTGTCAAAAGACAGGAGAAAGTGAAAGTAGCAAATGACCTGATTTGCATTCATCTTCTCATCTCTACAGGGTTATAAGTGCCTACCAAGTGATTGTTCAATGAGTGAATGAATATAGTATGAACAGCTAAATGAAAGACAGGTGTTTGGGGATAGTCATATCTCTCCTTACACTACTCTTCCACACCTTTCTATATTTGCATGCTAGAGTAAAAAGGGTAGATGACTCAGACCTTACCAGAAGCAGCAGAAAAACAAGTCATAAAAGCCACTTGCATGACATGCAATTCACTTGTCACAGTGGAAACACCAACTTGAGAAACAATTTCAGTGGCAGCTTCTCTACATTTCACGCCTGATTTACAGACAACCTTGCCCATATTTAAGCAAACTTTATTTCTAAGCATGCTGTCAACAATTTTATTATTTGCAAACATTTCTCTAAAAGAACTCAATCCTTGCTCAAATAAAATGATTTCATGGCAAATTGAAGCCAGAAAGGGTCAATAATTGAGCTTATTCTTGTTGCCAAGTTGACCAGGAACATATTCAGCCAGAGCAGCTACCACTGAAAACATTTCAGTGTAACTCCATAGATCCTCAAGGGTTTAAGAGTACCCTAGGGAAATTTAATTTCACAAGAAGCAAACCTAACCCTTCACTTGTCCCTTGATCCATTTCTTCAATGTCAATAGCTGACATCCAATATTCTCAAAGTAACCTTAAGAAGATTCTTTACACAAGTGATCTAAGATAAAGATCCAAAACCTCATCTCCTGAAGGCACTTTAAATCATCAGGAATTGTGATTCTAGTATTTTGAGTCTATGATCAAGTCTTAAATCTCCAATCCACTTTTAAAAATTGCTTTGCAACCTAGTAAGTACACATTTGTGGCCTAAGAATTGAAATTAAATACAATGATTTCCAAGTTATCCTGAATGGTACGTATTAATTTCCCAGATTATCAAAAATAAAACAGCATTACCAGATTTCTCTAGTAAAATTTCCAAAAGATGTTACTTACAAGTGTGCTCTTCTGAGCCTCTGCCAACTTTGTAGCAATGAAATACTGAATTGGCGCAAGGAGCACAATGACAGCTGCACCAACCAATGCGCTTAATCCAAGTAAATTATAGAGCAGGATCACTCCCATTATGATCTAAGGGGAAAAAACACATGGAAAGGAGGAAATGAATGGGAATGTGGGAGCCACTACATGAAAGGAAATAATTTTTAGTGAAAATGTGTAGTATTTCTTCATTACTGTATTAAGCTTATTTGGAAGTCAACTCAGCTGTGACAGTTGGGTTTTACGATGGATGATTTGTTTGGGAAAGGCTAAGTACGAGGAATGTATTTTTAGTCTGATGGCCTATACAACTGGTGTCAACTCAATTTATTGCATGAAGTTGCAAAGCGGGTCCCATGACGTTTGCAACCTTCTAAAGCAGTCTTCAAGTTTTGAAAAGGGCATAAAATTGTTCTTGAATATGCTGTCATCCACCATAAATTTGACATTGTATATTCTCTTGGAACTGTACTAGCTTTTCAAGGATGAGAAGATGAAAAGTAGAGAACAGCATCATAATGTGAGTACAGCATGGTTGTCTGTGACCAAAGAAAGGACCTGAGCTCCTCACCTCCTTAATGAGGCCAGAAGTCACTTAAGGACAGGAAGACTGAGCCTACCCAAGACTGTTAAAAAGCTAAAGTTGGTGCCCCAGTGTAACACACTCCCCTTTTAAATTTATTTCCCAAAACCCAGAGATGAACCATTTAGGCTTACCCTCTCTGGCTTGCTGCTTTCTTCTTCTTCCCTTAAAAACTCAAGATTGAACCCTGCTATGTATCCTCTCTCCTTGAAAAAACATTTTTTCCAAGACCTCCATTTATCATGGTTCAAAATGTCAGTTAATGTACTATATCAATGCAGTTCAAGCATACAATTTATGCCCATGTACCAATGATAACAGCTTAATAGCAGCATTCCAGGGGCAATGACACATGTTTACTGTTCAACTAATTAGGTACTTTGGGAATTCCAATGAAAACAAAAAATTCATTAAGGTCACCCATGATGCAGTCATTCAGTCACTTTTTTTTACTTACTTTAAATTAAACCACATAAGCAGCTACCTAATTTGCCTACGTATAAGTACATTTTGATAAAATAAGACAAAGCATATAGTGAATCCTACTTTGTGCCAAGCACTGTGCATGATACACACTTTTATTTGACTTGGCTTTCCATTACAAAATGAAAAGGCAAACAAATTAAAAACTAGCATGTCTTCTTTATTATTTTATGCACTTTAATAAATGTGGTACACAGAGACATAGGTGATAGATAGCATCAAATGAGCTCTATATTTAAGCTGCATCCTTAGGGTGCAGAATTTGAGCTAATTAAAAATATCCAGCCTCACAGCAAGGAAAAAATGAATTCATTTCTTTTGCCATTTTTACCCAACGAGGGGGGAAAACACGTATCTTTCCTATAACGCTATTTTACATAGGAAATAGCTAAATAGCCCTCCAGTTTGTCAGTATTACTACCACCTTATAAAGTTTGACATTTTGTAGTATACTATCTATTGAAACTATGGAATGGATTAAAACAATTGCTCTAGTTTAGAAATACCATAAGAGAGCATGTCAAAATGAAAGGGGTCAAACTGTGGCTTTGTGACTTACGTGAATTAAGGCAATAATACTAATAACTATTGATAACAATTACCAAGTGCCCATGAAATGTTAGGCATTATGCTAGATGCTATACACATATTAACTTATTTGATCTTGGCAATTTCCACAACTCTACGAGGTAAATACTATTATTATTCCCATTTGACAGTTAAGGAAACAAAGGTTTGGGGAAGGTAAGCACTTGTGCAAATGAGAGATAGGGCAGAGCTTTGAACCCAAGCAGTATAATTTCAAACTCCATTCTCTTAACCTATGCTATAACATTTCTGAGCTTCAGCTTCCTTGTCTGTGAAAGGGGTATAATAATATTACATATGCAAAAGGTATACCCTTAACTAAATATCTTACTGCTCTTTTTTGTTTCATTTCCTCTACAAATGAGAATCTTACTTATATTGATCTACCTGAACAGGCATAGCCCATAGATTGGGACACAGGAACAAAAACCACATGAGTTGATTGGTTTCAATGGCGACCAAGTTGTTGATCTGCCCCAGGGTCATCTCACCCATGGATAAGTTAGATGTAGAAAGCCTAAGGATTTTGTTGTATATCATGGCCTGCAAGGAAATAACAACAAAAAAAGAATGTACTTAAAGGTTTTAAACTTAAAATTGACACTACGGTTATTTATTTTCATTGAAAAAAATAGCAAATTCTTTTCAAAAAAAAGAAAAGAAAACCACTATAAAGCCATCTTCTTACATCAGCCAGTATAGGTATTTCCATTTTAGTATAATTAACTCTGAGTCTTCAACTAAATACAAACCTATTTTTTCTAGTGATATAATCAAAACATACATTCAACTTTAAACATAAGCTCTAGGCTGGGCGTGGTGGCTCACGCCTGTAATCCTAGCACTCTAGGAGGCCGAGGTGGGCGGATTGTTTGAGCTCAGGAGTTCAAGCCCAGCCTGAGCAAGAGCGAGACCCTGCTTCTACTAAAAATAGAAATTAATTGGCCAACTAAAAAAATATATATAAAATTAGCCAGGCATGGTGCCGAATGCCTGTAGTCCCAGTAAATCGGGAGGCTGAGGCAGAAGGATGGATCACTTGAGTCCAGGGCTTTGAGGTTGCTGTGAGCTAGGCTGATGCCATGGCACTCTAGCCCGGGAAACAGAGTGAGACTCTGTCTCAAAAAAAAGCTCTAGAATAAACAGAAATACGGATAAGGAAATGCAAGATTTCGAAATATTTTTCCTTTTTTTTTTTCAGTGGAGACAGGGTCTTGTTCTTGCTTAGGCTGGTGGGAGTGCAAACTAGTTCAACCTCTGTGGAAAGCAATATGGAGATACCTTAAAGCGATACAAGTGAATCTACCATTTGATCCAGCAATCCCATTACTGGGCATCTACCCAAAAGATCCAATGACGCTCTACAAAAAAGACACCTGCACTCGAATGTTTGTAGCAGCACAATTCATAATTGCAAGGCTGTGGAAACAGCTCAAGTGCCCATCAATCCAAGAATGGATTAATAAAATGTGGTATATGTATACCGTGCAGTACTATTCAGCTCTAAGAAACAACGGTGATATAGCACATCTTATATTTTCCTGGTTAGAGCTGGAACCCATACTACTAAGTGAAGTATCCCAAGAATGGAAAAACAAGCACCACATATACTCTCCAGCAAACTGGTATTAACTGAGCAGCACCTAAGTGGACACATAGGTACTACAGTAATTGGGTATTGGGCAGGTGGGAGGGGGGAGGGTGGTGGACATATACATACATAATGAGTGAGATGTGCACCATCTGGGGGATGGTCATGCTGGAAACTCAGACTTGTGGGGGGAGGGGGAGAAAGGGCATTTATTGAAACCTTAAAATCTGTACCCCCATAATATGCCGAAATAAAAAATAAATAAATAAAGTATTCACCGGCCTCAGCCTCCCAGAGCAAAATATTTTTCTTAATAGTATTTTAAGTTATTTAATTCAGTGAGTTTATTAATTAGTTCTGTGTTTCTTTTCGTTAAATAGATTCTGGAAATGTTGTTATAATATCAAAGTAAAAATGGAATGAAAAAACAAAACTGAAGTTACTACTATTTCTATCACTGGATGGTATATAGCATTTTCAGAAAACAAAGATCATTCAAAGCCTTTGCATACCAGCAGAGCTCCACGGAGGTTAATGCCAGTCTCTATGGTTACATAGTAGGAAGCCTGCAAAAACGTCCTTTGCAGAATGAGCGCCAAGAAGAGAAGAACTGCTAGAACATAAGCATTTTCAAGAAATTCCTTTGATGAGAGGGTCTCTGAAATCTTGTCCCAAAAGAAAAGAAAAAGGCACATTAAAACTAATCTTTTCATATACCAGGTATACAGTTTGCATTTATTAAAGGATACATGAGTTTTAAATATAAAAACTCAATGTCTTTACAATATGGTAGTGCAAAAAGTCACAGCAAAGCAATTTTTCTTTCCCTCGTAATGTCCACAGATACAAATACAAACAATTCAATGCATAAAATCCCCAACTGATAAATAAAATTGCCACAAATAACTAATTGTAAGAAAAGGTAAATTTTAATTTTTAAAAATTTGAGTACATTTCCTGCAAAGGAATATTCTACTTTAGTTAAGTAGTTTAAAAAGTATGAAGTAGTAAAAACATTAGAGGTTAATTTAGACTCTAATGTAGAAGTAGAAACTACAAACTGATAACTGGTCAACAAGACCAGTGGGACAAAAATATAAATTTTGTAGCCTTAGTAGGTTAAAATAATTCTACATACTTGACTTTTTCTGATTTTCATGTATCTTAATTTATATTAATGCAATGCATTATAAATTAAATTATAAAATCAGTAATTTGGCTACCAATTCCTGCAGTAACAAAACACAACTCATGAAATATTATTTTAGTAAGAATATGACTGAATTAGCATAAGGATATACAAAGTTGGTTGATTTTTGTTTGTAATAATAGCATATGACAACTTGTTAAAAGAGAAGGAAAGATAACATTTGACTAAGTACATTATATTAACTTTGACACTCCTTGTTTTTTATGATTTAGACCTAGTAAATTCTACTTCTGGTCCTTTCCTCTTCTTTCATGGTAATATATACAAATGTACAAGTTCTGCTTCTTCTCAGAAAAATCACCTGGTTAATACATGTAAGGGAGAAGCATAATGGAAGCATCTTATGTGGAATTTAAATATCTGTATATCATTAGGCCAGTGGGGACATAACATGACAAAAGTGTAGTCAATGGTGAAAATATCTGGTTCACTCCAATAGTAATTGAACACTAATGTGGGCTATGCATTGTGAGCACAGATATGAACCATCCACTGTAATTCTGCTTAATGAGCTTATAACCTAGAAAGATGAGCAGATCCACAAATAATATGCTTCATTATATATAGTATATATATACACACACACACTAAACTGTTATATATATATATAACAGAATTATATATATATAACAGTATATATAGTATAGTATATATAGTGTATAGTGCATATATATATACTATGCACAGTATATACAGTATATATATACACACACAGTATATACAGTATATATAGTAAATGCCAATGTGAAGCAAAGAGTATGTTAAAGGATTTCCAAAGAGAGTCAAATTTCAACTAGGACTATCAGAAAAAAACCTCACTACAGAAGTAGCTTTACTATAAGCTCTCACGATGCATAACACTTTAATTGGTGAATAAAAGAGGACAGGGAATCAGATTAAGAGACTAGAAAAGGAAAATCGATTCATCTGGGCTAGAGTTTCTATGTGTGAAATTAGGAAATCAATTCTTAGAAAGAAACCACAACATTCACAGTGCAGACTTTAAGTATAGAAAATAAGATTATATAACAGTAAATGTATAGTATTTCATACTGTATAGCCCCAGATAACAGCATAATGTCTAATTTAAAATATCATGATGTGACTTGCCCTGGTCATTGTGAAACAGGGCAATGGCTTTTATTTCATAAGAAGAAAAATGTACAATATTACAAATCGAGTTGCTAATATTATTGGTCACAGGCCTCTATAAAAGTGACTCAGCCATCCTCATGTACTCATACATGAAAATTCTTTAAAGGATTGCTATAAAGATCAAATAAAACCATCAATGTGAAATTTCTGCACACATAATAGTTTCTGGCACACAGTAGATGCTTATTAAATGTTTACAGACTCTGAATCTGAGAAATAACTTTTTGGCCAGATTCATTCAATGAATACATAAACACGTGATTTTCTCTACAAGGAAAATTACTGCTTTCCTTCTTTTAAAAAGCATTCTGTTCTCTGTAAATAAGCCTGTTTGGAACTACTCATAAAACCAAATTAATAAAAAGTGACAATTACAATGAAAACTATCGATAATATGTTTCCTTTCAAAAGCACCGCAAACTTACTCCAGTTGTGTTATTTGTCCCATTCTGGGTTTCATTCACACGCTGAACTATTCCAGAAATACAGAGAGGTCCAGCAAAACCCAGCAAGTCAGCCAGATAACGGAATGTGCTACTAAGCAGGATTGGTCGCCCAAAGGCACTGTACATTGCAAGCCATATGGATGGAGTCCTATTTGGATGATCGGCTACTTTTTTCTGAAAGAAAAAAAAAACAGAAAGAACAAAATAAAATTGCTTCGAGCAGCAACTGATCTCAGCAACTATGGAAATTCCTTTCAACAGTTCTGAAAATATCTTAAAAGTTTAAAGACAGATGCTAATGAGTCCCCTTCAGTGTAGTGAGCACGGTTCTGTACGCTTATATCCCATGCAAACAGCAGCTATGGAATATGTTTTCATGAAACAGAGAGAATAAGTAAGAAGGACAGTTCTTCTAAGACTCTGTATTATTTTTAGTAGTCAAATGAATGACACGAAATTCCTAAAGCCAAATTCATTTGTAATTCCCTCTCATTTGGAAAATGTGTATCTGTCATGGAAATTACCAAGTAATGTTGTATAAAGAAGAAGATAATAAAGGACAAAGATCAAGGTTATTGGCCAACTTGGGTAAGATTTCTGGAGGTACTAGATCACGAGGCATTTGCTATCAGATTACTACAAACTGAACGAAATAGATCATCCCAACCTCAAGTTGTTTCTACTCCAGGTATTTCTCATCTCCGTGAATAGTGGTCAATACTTTTTAAAATTAAGATAGACTTGTGTTTCTTATGTGCTATAGTTTGGAAATGTGACCCCTCAAAACCTCATGCTGAAATTTGATCCCCAATGTTGGAGGTGGGGCCTAGTGGGAAGTGTTTGGGTTGTGGGGGTGGATTCCTCATAAATAGATTAATGCCCTTTTTGAGGGATGAGTTCTTACTCTATTAGCACCTGTGAGACCTGGTTGATAAAAAGATCGTAGCACCTCCTTCCTCTCTCTTGCTTCCTCACTCACCATGTGCTCTATGCATGTTCAAGCTACCCCTCACCTTCTGCCATGAGTAGTAGAAACAGCCTGAAGCCCTCACCAGGTGCAGATGCCCAATACTGAACTTTCCAGCCATCAGAACCATGAGCCAAAAGGAATTTCTTTCTTTAAAATTACCTAGATTCAGGTATTCCTTTATAGCAATATGTGATGGACTAAGATACCAGGTATTCCTCAAGAAATGCAAAATGAAGACTGGCATCTATGCTTAAGTCAACTTGTGGCTTCATACATTTACACTTGTTTGTGGTAAAGATTTTAGGACCTGAACAATCATAATAATTAAGACTAGGGAAGAAGGTGGATAAAGTTTTTTCACTGTGGCAAAGAACCCAACTCAATGGAGTAGAGTTTGATTGTGTTTCATATTTAATCCCCTGCTAGAATGATGTGAGTGTTTTTTACAGTTTATTAATATGACATACACACACCAAGTGCAAGCTGATCTCTGTTGTAAGGAGCACTCAGAAAACTTAAGCTATGCTTAGGCTGTATTGCAAATCCTTAGCAGAGAAAATTAAAAAGTTTTATGCAATACTTTTCCCAGAGGCAAAACCAGAGAAATGACTCAGGTTCATTTGTAGTAACCATTTCCTGCCATATTAATTTCATAACACACATTTCTGACACAAAACAGAGGTCATTTTCATCATTTACCATAAATGCTTTGTTGACCTTGATTTAGAACAGCCAAAAAACCTTTAACTGATTCACCATACCCTACTCCTTTCCAGTGTTGTTCAGAATACTAATATTTTAAATGGCACTGAATTTGTAGATGATTGCAATAGAAAACACATCTACCACTGTAGATAACACGCATGACTAGTTAGAATGATAAAAGACAAAATAAAAATAACCAAAAATTTTCATCTTTAATTTTTAAAGAAACTACTAATATTTATTAATTAAAAAATGTGTCAGAGGAAACCAATTCTAGCAGACATGTAGGATGATACATGTAATAGGTAGACAGTGCCCCTTTAATTTAGTTTCCCAAGTTTGAACTACAGAATCCAAATTTTAGTAAATAATTAACAAAAGGCTTTCAATTTCTTAAAAGTGGTTATTACTAAATATGATCTATTTTACCTTTACGTAACAAAATCATTCACAAGATGCTTTGGAAAAAGACTTCATAACAAAAATTCCGTGAATTAATAATATTCTATGGTAATATGGATTAGTTACACATGAGCATTTAACTTGATTCTTACTTTCCACTGGTCACATGTCACGGAGAAAAGACAGTTCTCTATCTTTCCTCATGTACCGACTGGGCAACTAACACGACATAACTATACTTCATTGGCTCTTCCAGTTTTTCTCAGTGGCCCAATTAACACGACTCAAAACTACAGGGAAACACAGGGAAAATTGTTCTTCCTTAACTCTAGATAGTATTTATTTAAGCCTTGTGCCTATTATAGTTAATAGGTTCATTTTCTACAATTAAGGACATGGAAGACAAATACTAAATTACCTTTTGTTCTTCATATGCATCTTTCAGGCACACATAATTTGTTACTGCCCTCATTGCTATTGGCAACTTTCCAATCGCCTTCAGATCAATAGGCTTTTTATGAGCAGATATGATAAGTGTGTTCATCCACCAGTAGGTTGCTTTTGACAGTAAATTCACAAATGGTTGAAGAAATCTCACTCCCAGATCCTGGAGGTCTTCAGGAGGCTTTACTTTCTGAGGATTCGTGAAGAATACATATCTCTATCACAAAAAAAAATAAATAAAATAAAATTCCATAATGTAACAATTAGCTCAATTCTTCTTCCACGTATTAAAAATAAAATTTCAACCTTTTCCACATTTTCATTTCAGATGACCAAAATTTATATTTTAATGCCTCCTTCTATCTCTTTCTGAAACATTCTTTGAAATACTTCCCTTCTGTTGTGACTGGATTATTAATAACTAGTTAAATGCCAGAATTTCTCATGTAATCCTCTGGGGGCCAATTCCAAATAATCAGTTAGCCTTTTAACAGATAGTTAATACTAAGAACCAGTCTTACATGATATCCTGGGATAAAGTGAACTAAATTAAGATTTTGAGATTGTTTAGATTTTAAAATATGTTATCAACACCATTGTTGAGTCAGTCTGTGGACCTGTGGTTTGGCTAGTGTTAACTGACTCCTCTTCATACATTCATGGCAGCATATATCTTTCCACTCATAGAGCAAATTTGAAGTTCTCTGATAGAAAATGAATATTGAAAAATCCATCTCTAGTATCTCACACAACACAATTGACAATGTCATGTGGTGAAAAGCACAATAGATTTGTAATTACAGACCAGGTATGGGTCTTGATCGTATTACTTTGAGTATATAGCTAAAATGATCTCTATAAAAGTTTCTTCATCAGCGAAATAAGCAAACTGGATTAGATTATCTTCTTTTCGGTTCTAAATTTCTGGGACTGCAGTATTTTGCTTAACCCAGGTGTGCTTTGGACCAGTCACTGATGATGGAACTTCCTGCCAAAAACAATTTTTTCTGTAATATGAACTGAACATGATGCTTGGCATACAGCAAGCACTCAATCAATCAATATCTGTGAATGACTAAATAGACTCTAGGTCATACTGAGATGGCCTGAAGCTTAGCAACTAGTTCAACTTTATATTTACACATATAGATCAGATACATTTTTCATAATTTAAATACTGAAGATTTCTGGCTAGCCATAAACTTTAATGTTGGGGTCCTGAATCCAAATAACTAAACAAAAATCATTAGACACCTACTCTGATCCGAATGACGTTGATCTCCACAGCCATCAGGAGCCCATTCAAGATGACCATCATGCCTGTGATGCAGAAACGCAGATCTGATATGTCCCAACCAGACTGCCAGTCCTTCACCAACTTTATTGTTTTTGTAATAAAGGCCATTACCCAATACAGGAATAAGGCTGAAAAAATAAAAGAAAAAAACAACAAAGATATACTCTTTTCCTGATTTTTTTTCCAGACTATAATAACATTTCAACATCAATATAATGCCTTTTAATAACAAAGGCCATTTTAAATACCCTATTTGTATTTGATAAGAAAACAACATATATGTTTTCTTGCACTTCTGGAGATTTGAATAGGACATATAATAATAACTTTAGAATGTTGAGTGTTTCCACTCTGATTACACGGGATAGTTGGGAAGATGTAAGGAGACAGACACATAAATAGGGATAATCTAGACTCTTCAAAATTTATGTGTAATTCTGTAAATTTAAAAAATGGCTTTATCTTCTGGCCTTGCTTTCTAAGTGCCCTGATTATATGAGTAATTTGCAAGTTGGTATCTTTGTAACCAATCCATTAAGTGTTTTGCAACTCCCAGGGATATGTATAGCTGGTATTACCCTGAAATCACCACTAAACTCATGCAACCATGTAATATGGTTTCTGTTTCACAGATTATCATTCAAGTAGTAAGTGACTTTTCTTATCCAAATGATTCAAAACACTATGCTCATCCACAGAGCACAAAGAACAGTGATCTTACAGAGCAAACCCAGACCTCAAATAGGCCAGAAATGAAGATATCACACTGTCTTAAAACCATGACCAGCATTTTGCAGCAAATATGAGGAGGCAGAGACTTTTCTTAGAAATCTGTTGGCAAGGATTCAGTCTACTTTGAACTTTGAATAGAGGTTGGTACAAATGAATATGGTATAAAAGAGAAGAACTCTAAAACACATATAAGACAATCCAGTTTGGACAACACTTATCAGAGCTAGAAAGATTAAGGGAGATTACAACCTCCTTGGTGAAAAATAACTGGTGAAAAATAACTTGGTGAAAAATAACATTGGCACATGAATTAAATGTATATCTTGTTTTAGCTTAAAATACAGAGATGGTCAGAATGGATTTAGAAAAAAAAAACATCAAATTTTATGCTACCTAAAGATATTCCCCTTAAATACTAGAAAGTGTAGATTAAATATAAGTGGGTGGTAAAGATATACAATGAAAACAATAAGTATAAGAAACCTGTTTATATTTATATCAAACAAAGTAGACTTCAAGACAAAGAATATTATCAGAAATAAAAAAAGACTCTTAACAATAAAAGGGTCAATTTTTCAGTAAGACAAAGGATCAGAACTATGCATATGGCTAATGAAGACTTAAAAGATCTGAACACTATCAATTACCTCATACCATTTGATATTTATAAAACGATTTGATAGTTAGTCCAAATATCAAGTACACACATCTTCAGAATATATATTCTTGTTAAGTGCATATGGTACTAGTAGAGACTCCATATTCACTCGGAAACCAAAGAGCAATAAATTTAAAATAACAAAAATCATATGGAGTATGTTCTCTGATCACAATAAAATTAAATTAAATAATCAAGAACAATAAGCTTATTTTTTTCTATTGCTGCTTAAGAAATCATTACAACTTTAGCAGCTTAAAACAGCATATGTTGATTATCTCACAGTTTCCAAGGTTCAGGAGTCTGAACATAGGCCCACTGGATTCTCTGCTTCAGGGTCTGCCTCAGCTGCAATCCAATTGTTGTTGGGGGCTACAATCTCAACAAAGACTCAGCTGATTTGAGACCTTACTCCAGGCCACACTTTATTATTGGCTAGACACAAGGCACAGGTCTGACTCTCACTCAAGGGGAAAAAAGTCACACAGGGTATAAACACCAGGCACAGAAATAATAGAGATAATCTTTGGGTCTTTCTGTACAATATGATATCCAGAAGTCCCCAGATATTTCAAAATTAAACAATACATTTCTAAAAATCCACATGTTAAAGAAAAAAATCACCAAAGAAATTAGACAACATTTTATCTAAATTATAATGAAAATACTATACATTTGAAATGTAAGGAGTACAACTAAAACAAGATTTAGAGGAAAGTTTGTAGTAAAGCTAAAGGATATTCATTTTAGGAAAAAAAGGTCCAAAATAAATTACCTGCGTTTCCATTTTAAAAACCAGGGAAAGAAGAACAAAGAACAGCAACAAAAGTAAATAAATAAATAGTGAAAATGATAGAGATAAGAGTAGGAAAAAATAAAATAGAAAATGAACACTTGATAAAATGAACAAACTCAATAGGCTGACTAAGCAAAGATTAAGAAAATCGATAGATTCCCTAGATAGATGGATCAAGAAAAGAAGAACACAAATTACTAATATTGAGAAAGAACAAGGAGCTATTCCTACATAGCCTACATACTTTAAAAGGATAATCAGGGAACATCATGAACAACTTAATGACAATATATCTTAAAATGTACACAAAATAATTGTTTGAAAACTGAAACTTACCAAAACTAACATAAGAAGAAATAGATATTCTAAAGGGTCTATACCTAATATAGAAATAAATTCATACTTTAAAATCCTTCCTTAGTTAAAATTCCAGGCCCATATGACTTCACTGGTGAATTCTATTCAACATTTAAAGAAAAAGTAAAATTAATCTTACACAAAGTTTTTCAGAAAACAGAGAAAGAAAGAACACTTTCCCATTCATTTTATGAAGCCAGTTTAACCCAGCATATGAAAACTTGACAAATACAAGAAAATAACAGACCGATATCCCTCACCACATGGATATAGAAGGCCTTAACAAGTAAAATTTAGTCATATCTAGCATACATATCATGACTATGTGTGGTTTATCAGAGTAATGCATTGTTCCCTTATTTGAAAAACAATTGCAATTTAGCACATTAACAGAAATATACTTTTTCCAATGGATGCAGGAAACACTATAATAAAATTCAACACCTATTCATGATTTTAAAAAAACATTCTAAGAAACCTTTAAATGGAAGAAAACTCAGCAGATAAAGGTATTCTATGAAAAATCTATAATTAACAGCATAATTAATTACAAAAGACTGACCATTTGTCTCCTAAAATTTGGAACCAGACAGGATTTCACTTTTATCATGACTATTTGGCATTTTACTGGAGGTCCTAGCTAGGGCAATATGACAAGGAAAAAAAAATGAAAACATTATAAAGGCTGAAAAGAAATAAGTGACTCCATTTGCAGACGGCATGTTCATTTTTACAGAAAATCCCTTGAAACCTGCAAAGCAATAACTAGAAGTAGTAGGTGAATTTCCAAGGTTGCCAGACACAAGGTCAATATACAAAATCAATTGTATTTTATACACAGCAGAAACAATTGAAAAATGAAATTCGAAATACAATTCCATTTACAATAGCAGAAGGAAAACAAACACAAAAAATACCCTGCAATCAATTTAACAAGACATGCAATACCTCTACCCTGAAAACTATAAGACATTGCTAAGGGAAAGAAAAGAAGACTTATATAAATGAAGAATGGATTGTGATACTCAGTATTGCTAAGATGCCAATTCTATCCCAAATTGTTCTATACATTCAATGCAATCCCCATAATAATCCCACCAGGATTTTTTTGTTGTAGAAATTGTAAACCTGATTCTAAACTGTATATAGAAATGCAAAGGAACTAGAATATCCAAAGCAATCTTGGAAGAAAAATGAAAAAGTTGTGTGATTTATGATTCATGAGTTCAAGACCTCCAAAGCTATCACGATCAAGAAAAAATGGTAGTGGCATGAAAATCCATGAATAGATGAAAGAAACAGAAAATAGAGCCAAGAAATAGATCACTCTTAAATAGTCATTTGATTTAATTTTTTTACAGAAGTACCAAAGCTATCTGATGGAAAACAGAAAGTCTATCCCACACATGTTGCTGAGACATGTTGATATCCACTTGGGAAAAAAAGAACTTTGACACCCACCTTAAACCATATACACAATAAATTTAAAATGTATGAGAGCCCTAAAAATAAAAACTGAAACTATAAAGCATCTAAAAGCAAACAGGAGAATAGGACAGGAATGTATTTGGAGGGAAAGCAAAGATGTCTTAAGACCCAGAAATTAATAACTGAATACAAGAAGAAATGATAAATCATACTACATCAAAATGAAAATATTCTGTTCATCAAAAGACCCTGTTAAATAAATGAATATACATGCCACAGAATAGTCAGGAAATAGCCTCAAAACATATATATGATGATATACTAGTATCTAGTACATACAAAATACTCCTACAGCTCAGTAATAAAAATGCAATGCAATAAAAATGGGCAAAAGGTATGAACAGCCACTTCCTAAAGATAACAAATGGTCAGTAAACTCATCAAAAAGTGTTCAATGTCATAAGTTATCAGGGAAATGCAAATTAAAACTGCAATGCATTACCAGTACAACCCATCCTCATGGCTAAATTAGAAAAACCAAGATCACCGAATGTTGGTGAACATGTGGAACTGGAACTGCCACACGTTGTTAGTGAGTATATAAGATGTCACAATCACTTTGGAAAAAGATCTGTCAGTTTTTTACAAATATAAACATTTACCTACCTATCCTATAACTCACCAATTTCACTTTTAGGTATTTACCTAAGAGAAATAAATACAGCTAGCCACACACACACACAAAGACTTATACAATTTTTTTTCATGATAGTCTAAATATGGAAACAGTCCAGATCTCTATGAACAAGAGAATGAAAAAACTATGGTATATTCATACAGTGGAATACTATCCAACAATTACAAATACAAAGGATAAGCATCAAAAGATGCTTATCATGCTGAGAGAAAGAAGCCTTACTCAAAAGAGTTTATACTGCATGATTCGATTTACGTGAAGTTCTAGAAGAGGCGAACCTAATCTATGGTGGGGAAAAATCAGAACAGACATTGGAGGGTGGAGGTGAAAGTGGTGATCGACTGGGAAGGGACGGAAGAAAACTCGCATGAGCCAGGCATAGTGGCCCACACCTGTGATCTCAAGGACTTAGGAGGCCTAAGCAGGAGGATTGCTTGAGCCTGGGAGCTCAAAGCTGCAGTGAGATATGATGACACCACTGCACTCCAGGCTGGGCAACAGAGCAACAAGACCTCACTTCTTTAAAAAAAAAGAAGAAGAAGAAGAAAGGAAGGAAGAAAAAGAAAACTTGCATGGATGATGATGGCTGTGTCATGACAGGGTTATATACAAGTGTATGCGTTTAGCAAATTAAGATCTGTTTCATATATTTCATATATGTAAATATTATCTCACAAGAGGAATGGTAAACAAATTTTTAAGTCTAGTTAGTGACATGCATGAAGTGTTCAGGAGTGAAACATACTAATGTCTGCAACTTACTTTAAAATGCACCAAAACTAAGATGGATTCAGGGATGGATAGAGGGATTGAAAGATGTAGGCCTGATAGAACAAATAAAACAAATGTAAATTGAAGATATTAGGAGACAGGTAAATGGAAATTCACATGATTCTTTCAACTTTCTGTACGTTTGGTGATTTTCATAGTGGTATGTTGGGGCAAATTACTTTGTAGCTTTGTGATTTTAAAATAAGAGTAATTTTTCTAGGTTAAAATGTTTTTCTCCTAAAATAAATGAGAAAGTTAAACTCCCTTTTATCTTTATAAGTCCTTCTAGAAATATGATCAAATTATGCCCTCTGTCTTGCATCTATGTAACAATTACAGCCAGATTCTGGTCACATTTCCTTCAAAATATTATTAATATGTGCATCCCTTTCTAATTACATTTTACAATCTTTCTATCACTATCAATTTTTCAAGAATGCATATCTAGTATATTGAATTCAAATGATATATTTTGCTTGCCAGTTACCTGTTGCAAATGAAACTTTTTTTTTTTTTTGGCATCTTCACACACATGTCATAATGTCTGCCTCTCATTTTGTACCAAAGAGCTTTCTATTAAGATAATTCAGACTTTGACAAGCCTGTTAAATTAATATTTACCCTGTCTGCATTTTTTATTAGATTGCCTTTGCCCAATCATGTTATGTGACACAACAAAGAATTAAACAATTAGTATTTTCCATGCACCTAACTTTAATGTTTTCTGGAAAAATAAATAAAATACTACTTATGTGTTTTTTTATGATTTATTCTCCTAATTTCTATATCAGTAGTCAATGTCATTTTCATTATATACCAATCAATCGAAATCTATGAACTTCAGAAACTAACCATTCATTCACACAAACGCACAATTCTGCCTACAATTTTAGGATGTTCACAGGCCCCTGAAGTCCACCCATGATCCATGTTCTATACCTTCATCTCTTTATAAAACATGTACGATGTACTAAGGAATACAAGGATGGGTCAGAGCATTGAATATAACTAATTGGGAAGCATTATATTATTTAGACCTAAGGCAAAAAGAAAATTCAGAGTATCTGAGATGGTCTCTGATTTCCACAGGACAAGGAAGAAAGAGGGACTAATAAGGTAATCTCAGTGACAATGCAGATGGGGGAGGCTGTGTTTGGAGGAAGCTGTTTCTAAGGACAGCATACTTTCCATCATTCTATGAAGCATACGTTGCAGCAAGACCCCTGCTGCCTAAACAGCAATTCTAGGGAAATGTGGCAATCCCACAGCATCAAAAAAAGGCTTGGGCCTTTGGAAAATGTCTTAGGACTCCAACCCAGAGGCAAAAATGTGGAACAGGATGAGATGACTTGTTCACAGGGCAGCATGGTGCAGCAGCTCCTCGCGAGAGCTCCGATCCTTACAATACAACTTCTATGAGCCAGCAGACCAACACACCCCCTCCACTTCCATACAGTGACACACCACAAGGGCCATTTATTGGAGAACCAGATGTCCAGAGAGAATGAAATTTCACAGCCTAGACTAGAGCAACTCAGCTGATCTTCCACTCAACATTTATTGAGTGATTGCAAGAGAATAAATTATTGTGGTTTTCCCATGCTTCCCACTTCCAACCCACTCTGACAGTATTTTATGATGAGGAAAAAGAAAAATAACTCTCTTGGAGGAAAAAAAATACTTGATCACACTTACCTAAAAGTAGTTTAGGAAAATTGGATGTTTCAATATTATGGTAATATACTATCGATGTTGTAGTGGCAACGAATCCCATCACAGCTGGCATGAAGAGGTGGAGATGCCGGGACTCCCTCCGTCTAGGAAGAGCAGTATAATGTCAGTGTCTAGAGCTCAGGGCTCCAGATAATTTCTTGTTCTTCCCCCAACCTTTTCATTAAAACTCTTAGCAATAAGATGTTTGAAATACAGAATGCAGTAGTAGTTGCTAAAAGAATGCATAAGAGAAGAATATATTGGAAGACATAATTTTACAGGAAGGATTTGTCCTAACATGGAGGGCTGAGTAATCACAGCAAACTATACCTTAAAATGTTTCCAACAAAAACAAATACATAGCTCCTATCCTGAAGGGCAGAACTGCTGAAATAACTTACCAGGTATAGCAAGTAAAAGCAGTCCACTGAATTTGAATTCTAATGTATGCAAAAAGTATATTTATTCCTTTGACGGTTTTCCCAAACATTATGGTCTTCAGTGATTTCTCCATTAACTCATTAACTCATGCAATGCAAATGTATTTGCTGGTCCAGAAAATTTAGGTTTCTGGCATGCAGCAATGAATAAAATAAAATACAGCATCAGAGGGGCACAAAATCTAGAGTCTAATGGGGATACCAATAGCAAATAGGACACTATAACACAGGTGAAGAAGGGACAGTGAGAGCACACAGGGCTTGTGTCTGTGACAGAAACTTCACTTTGTAAAGGAAGTTACTTCTAAAATGGGACTTTATGGATGAGGAACCGCTACTCAGTGGAAGAATAGAGGAAGACCATTCCAGGCAGAGTCCAGATGTGTTCAAGGACATTGCAAGCAATTCGGTGCAACTGCTAGGAGACTAGGCTTCACCCTGAGGGCAGCAGAGAGCTCCAGGTGAATCAGAGACTTGGCAGGATCAGATGTACATGGTGGACAACCCTAACTCCAGTGGCGTTAATAATGCCACAGAGTAAAACATTTAACTTTTCTCAAATTATTTGAATATATTAGTATATAAATTAGCATATAATTGTATATTAGCATATGAATGGTATAGAGAAGAGTGATCAGTTCAAGATTGGGATAAAGGGGACATTTGAGAACGTCATTTCAGAAGAGGTAAGATTGACAGTGGGAACTAAAACATAAAAAGGAACCCACTGATCAGGAAAGTGGGCACTTTCAAAAGACAGAAGAGAGGCTGGGCGCGGTGGCTCACGCCTGTAATCCTAGCACTCTGGGAAGCCGAGGCGGGAGGATTGCTCAAGGTCAGGAGTTCGAAACCAGCCTGAGTAAGAGCAAGACCCCATCTCTACTAAAAACAGAAAGAAATTAATTGGCCAACTAAAAATATATATATAAAAAAAAATTAGCCAGGCATGGTGGTGCATGCCGGTAGTCCCAGCTACTTGGGAGGCTGAGGCAGGAGGATCACTTGAGCCCAGGAGTTTGAGGTTGCTGTGAGCTAAGCTGATGCCACGGCACTGTAGCCTAGGCAACAGAGTAAGACTCTGTCTCAAAAAAAAAAAAAAAAAAAAAAAGAAAGAGAAGACAATGTGCAAATACATAGAAGCATGAAACAGCGTAACATGTTCAGAATTCCAAGTAGTTTAATACTCTTGAAATAGAAAGTTTAAGATAAGGTGTTTCATGAAAGGCTTAGTATACTATGATCAGGGGCTGGAATCACTTTTGTGAAAAGTAGAAACACTTTAACAGGTAGGTGACATGATCAGATTTGTATTTTAAATGGATCACTCTGGCAGGAATGTGGATGAGGGAATTAGAGAGTATATGTGGGTTTTTGGAGGGGGAGAAATGGAATGAAGAAAAACCATTAGGAAACCATGGGTACAACAGATGATGAAGGCCTGGCTTAAGTTGTGGCAGCAATAGCATACAAGAAATAATACACATGGAAAAGATCAATTGTTAAAATAGGACTTAAATAGTGTTAGAATATGAAGACAATGGCAATGGGGAGGTAGAAAATAACCTCCAGGTGGATGGCTGTGTAACCAAATAAGATATTAAGAGGATGAGCAGATCGGAGAGAGGAAGCAAGTAAGTTTCAGTGAAGATGTGTGGATTGTGAAGGTGTCTAATAAACATGCAAAGGGATTTGTCTAATAGGTAAATTTATGAAGAGATTTGGGAGATGATCAGTGATATAATTTGGATCATTATAGACATGGTAACAAATATTTCAAAGTAGTATGGTTGCACTTAAAAACCACCTACTACCTCCCATAAATAGTTCAAAATGGTCAGAGAGAAAAAGTAGGAGATAAATTTTTCATCCGCACAGAAATTAGGAAAAGCTTTCAATATTCTCTGATTATTGAATCAAAGAAGAATCCAAAAGTCATTTACTGAATACTTAGAAAATTTAAAAATTTGTCTCCTACAAAAGTAAATATATTACTTTCTAATACTCATTAAATACTTTCAAAAGTATTTTGACTTTCATTATAGTGAGATATTTGACTATAATGAAAATGTTAATAAATTCCAAAAAGGGCCGGGGGCAGTGGCTCACGCCTGTAATCCTAGCACTCTGGGAGGCCGAGGAGGGCGGATAGCTCGAGGTCAGGAGTTCGAAACCAGCCTGAGCTAGAGCGAGACCCCGTCTCTACTATAAATAGAAAGAAATTAATTGGCCAACTAATATATATAGAAAAAATTTAGCCAGGCATGGTGGTGCATGCTTGTAGTCCCAGCTACTTGAGAGGCTGAGGCAGAAGGATCGCTTGAGCCCAGGAGTTTGAGGTTGCTGTGAGCTAGGCTGATATCACAGCACTCACTCTAGCCTGGGCAACAAAGCGAGACCCTGTCTCAAAAATAAATAAATAAATTCCAAAAAGTAATCATTTTACAAACTACATGCTCTAATAATAAACCAATCAAATTAAACTCAAGAGCAAACTGAAAAATGACTCCTACACCTAGGAAAGTATTTAAACGGGAATCACAGATTGTTTAGGTAGAAAATAAAAAGAACAAAAACCTGTACAAAACAGATAAGGATGTTCCAAAAGAAAAATTAATAGCTTTAGGTGTTCGTATTACTAAAAATGACCATGAGATATTCAATTAGCAAAGCCTTTGCATTGTTTCACTAATTATAATGAGCATTTGTTATATATTAAGTAAACAATAGTTCATAAAAATTTTGTTAAAAGAAAAAGGAAGGAAAGTATGATCAGCAGTGTCAAAAGTAATAATTATGATAAAGGCAAAAAGGTATCCATTAAAGTGTCATTAATGATCACTGAGATTCTTGTAGAAGCAGTTTGCAGAATAAGAAAGGGCAAGAGAGAAAGAAAACTAAACTTTTGGTTTTGGAAGTAACTGAAAGACGACTTTTTGAAAATGCTGGACAAAAAGAAGAAGAAGTCTAAAGAGTGGGAGAGTGGAAAGCAATATGGAGATACCTTAAAGCAATACAAGTGGATCTACCATTTGATCCAGCAATCCCATTACTGGGCATCTACCCAAAAGATCCAATGACACTCTACAAAAAAGACACCTGCACTCGAATGTTTATAGCAGCACAATTCATAATCGCAAGGCTGTGGAAACAGCCCAAGTGCCCATCAATCCAAGAATGGATTAATAAAATGTGGTATATGTATACCGTGCAGTACTATTCAGCTCTAAGAAACGACGGTGATATAGCACATCTTATATTTTCCTGGTTAGAGCTGGAATCCATACAACTAAGTGAAGTATCCCAAGAATGGAAAAACAAGCACCACATATACTCACCAGCAAACTGGTATTAACTGAGCAGCACCTAAGTGGACACATAGGTACTACAGTAATTGGGTATTGGGCAGGTGGGAGGGGGTGGGGGGTGAGTATATACATACGTAATGAGTGAGATGTGCACCATCTGGGGGATGGTCATGCTGGAAACTCAGACTTGTGGGGGGAGGGGGAGAAAGGGCATTTATTGAAACCTTAAAATCTGTACCCCCATAATATGCCAAAATAAAAAAAAAGAGTGGGAGAGCATAGCACAGGATCAAGGGTATATTTTTGCCTGTTTGTCTTTAGGATGGGCCTCTTGTATCCCTACCACTACAAACAAGCATCCACCATTAGCATATATCATTATCACTATTAGTTCAGCCTGTGATTTCCAAGTCTCTTACTGAATCTCACCAACCATGAGGCTGGAGAGGAAGAGTCCTCCTTACCCACAAGATATCAAGTTTTTGAGAAATATTGGACTGATTTATTAATATCTTCCACTTTATACATACACATAGAAACATACAGAGTCAGCCTAAATGTTAAGGAAATAAAAAAAATTAAGACTAGAATTGACTATGCTAGTACAAATACACCAAAAGGTTTCAAACAGTTATCAATAAGATAATAACCTTAATTAAGCTTCTAAATGCTTTGAGGGATGGCATGTGTTAATGAGTCACTGATTTTTCTTTTTATCAGAAATTAAGACATCTTCATATCTGCAATGAACCCTTATAAAACATTACAAAATAGTTGGCTCCATGACAAAAGCTTAGAAATTTCATTCCTTGCTAATTGCAACAGAAAAACATAAACAGATGTCAGGGGAGGTCCTTATTAGATAAGAAGAAAATTATTTTGGAGGTTTCCTTTTAAAAACTTTAAAGGCCTTCTCGTATTAAGTCTTCAGGGAAAGGTATAATTTAGCATAATTTCATACTGAAAATTTTCCTATTACTTCAGCTTATCTTGTTACTATATACAAAAAGTATTTTCCCCAGATTATGTTAAAGTTTACAAATACAATTCATTGTATTCTAACTGCCTAATACAAACTTCTTCTTTTATAAGAATGACAAAATTTCTTCAAAAATATGGATTTTATGACAAATCCGGATTTTAAAGTAATTGTGCACTTTGCCTTAATTTGTGGCTCTGTCCTCACTGGTTCTTGGAGTTTTTAATACCTGCCTCATCTATCTTTGCTTCTTTACAACATAAACTGAAACATCTGAGAACTAATTAAATATATAAATATATAGCTATTAGAGCTATATATCAATATAGACAATCTTTCTATTTATACCTATTTTTAAGGACAAATTAAACATTGCAATGTTTAAAAGGAGAGAAGAACTTTCTAAAAGGGCTACATGGAGCAGGGAGCCAAGAATATAAAGTACATGCATGGGCATGTCAGAGATCTGAAAGAAATATGTAGCGACAGAAAAATACAGACAAAATACCATGATTATCACATAAAACGGATGACAGCTGTCATTCCTAATGGGTTATGCATCCCAAATTAAGCCTGACTTGATATGCTGTTAGCTACTATATCAATATCCCTACTGGTATAATATATTGTAATGGTATAATGTCCATCGAGTCACTTACGAGTCTGAAACAATGCCTTCTGCTATCTCACAAACATGCACAAATAGGAGAGCAAATGTAAGAATCCATCTCAGGTTATGTCCAGGAAAATGTAGCCATGTGTTGTGGTGAATTTGTACTTTCGAGCTTTGGCTCCCCCATCCTGGAAAAAAAGTTTAAAAGAGATAAACAAAAGGATCAATTATAATCATGGAAATAACTTATGTTATAATAAGCTTTGCGGGGAGGGGCTCCTGAAACATTAGTGCTTTCTAGTAAAGCAATGGAAATCCTAGTCTATTTTCATTATGTTAAAAAAAAATAACAATTTCAATTAATGTTTACAAGACTGCCTAGGCTAACACATTAACATTTGTTGTATTGCTCAGTAATAACACCAACCCTAGATGCCAACATGGTTTTATCTCATGCTAATCAGAAGCTTTTCCTGATAGTTTTCTGATTCATTCAAAAGGAAACAAATTGATGATAATAATACAAGAAATTTGGTGTTTAAAATCTTTCAAAACATGGGATTTGTGGAGAGATAACCACAGAAACACATATTTGGTTATGAACTACAGGATGCATTGAGTCAACTCTTAATCATTAGCCTATCATATGAGAAAAATTATTGCCTATGACTAGAGCAGTACTATTTAACAAGTGATACTGAACTTTTCTCAAAGAAAGCTAAAGTTTGTTTATTGATGATTTTTCATGCAGGCTCAAAAACAGTATAGGTCTATCCTTAGCTCATCACTGAACAAAAAACTTCAGATTACATTTTAGTAAAATTTTAATGGTTTCTTCCCAAAACTATAGGTAGGATAATACCACTTTATAGATGGTATGCTAGGGAAGGACTCCACTTTTGTCTCCTTTAGTTCCTTTATTTTCTCATTTTTTTTGCAGGTCATTAAGAATCCCCTTTGGCCAAAAGTAGAAAAATGGATATCCACTACTTCAAGAAAAAAAAAAAAGCCCATAAACTTCAAGAATAAATGGGAGTTGTGCTTGAAATATTGCAGGAAGGAATTTCTGTATAGACAAAAGGGACCCTTGAAACATTCTTTGAAAAGAAAGTTGCCTCAAGTGATAGTTGTTTCCAAATTTACTTCATCATTGGAAGGTTAGTTACAATTAATATATCTACTGGAACTTTATGCTATAAACTCTTGCAGGCAAGTTTTGCGTCTTTTTTGCAACATTATAATTATCCTAGGACCTGATATTTCTTTGATATTTATTTATGATCTTTCACTAACTTAAGTAGCCAGTGCTATAAATGAACGGTGTGCATTTAACTCTATTTCCCTTTGACAATGTCCATTCCAATTCCACTCCATTCACAAACCCTGTTTGTTAGGCTCTGTGCTGGATACTAGGAACACAAAAGGAAATGTCATAGTCCCTGCTCTCAAGAAGCTAATTAAATGTCAAAAATAAATTATTAATTACAATGAACAGTAAAAAATATTTATTTTTCTACTTTTGGCCAAAGGGCATTCTTAATACTCTACAAATAATATCACATAAACAATGACTAGTGTTTCTACATATGGCCACTCTGGTCCCAGTATATTTAGTGTCTGTACATTCATTTAAAATACATATGTGCCAAGAGCTATGTTGGCCTCAGTATATACCATATGACAGAAATTCTTTGATCTCTGTTAGAATAATGCCAAGTGCATAGTATTCTCTCAATTAATATTTCTTAAATAAATAATTAAAAGCATATAAATCACCTTCAAACCTTCCTTTTAAGCAGACCATTAACTTATCCTAGTTTTCTTAAGAAAATCCATCTGATATCTTTTCCACCTTTCCTTTGCCTTATTTTTATAGGCAAATTCATGCACGGGAAAATTAAACACCATTAATTTAATATAGTATAATAGTAACCTCCTATGATGAGATAGGATGTGGGAAGAGTAACAAGATGAGGAATTGGTATGCAGAGGGTGTGCCTTTCATTCTTACTATTACATTCCTTGAGTGGTGGTAGGTTCAACAGATGTTTGTTATAGGAATTTTTATTATTTTATATATGAAAATATTTTATAATTTTAAAAAAGTTAAATGGTCTATTTTGGTGGTTTGGAGAAAGTTACAAAAATTATAAATAATTGCCCTAAATAATTGGATTTTGTATATGTGAACCGTGAAATAATAGGGGAGACTGTATTGTTAATTTCTTTCCAAATAGTTTGTGCATGCGCTCTTTCTACCTAAAACACAACCTATCACTCCTACGTTAATCTGCACATTCTTCATCTTTCAAGTCCCCAAACATGTCACTTATTATGCAACCTTCCCTGGCAGCCCCAAGAAGAGTTCGTTGTTCTAGCAAGTTCATGCCCAGGATAATGATCCTGTACCTGTAAGTGGGCATACAATGTGGCACAGTCACTTCTCTTGACTTTGACACATCTGCTCCATTAGACTATTCCTGGAAGGCAAGTACTCTGTCTTACCTACTTTTCACTCCCTTCAGCTAGCACAAAGCGAGTGCTAAACAAAATGCTTTAGCTCTATCTCATATGATTACCTCTTTCCTTGTTTTTCAAAAACTACTACTGTTACCTGAAGGCCATTCATAAGCAGTCATGCAACTGCTATTTCACCTATGAAATATTACATGCCAAAGAGATATAATTGGAAAACACAAAACGCTTGTTCATTTCTCATAGACTTATCCATTAGTTTTCATGTTGGAGAAACTTAAGTCAGCATTATCCCATATCTCAGCCATTAATAAGCCTCATAAACATTAGGTGGTAACTATAGGGCATTAGATTACTTACCAATAAACAATATTGGAAAAGTGATGAACAACAGAAAGACATGGGGGACCAGGTTGAGTGCATCCACAAAGCAGGGGTTTTCTAACACACCACGATAGATATCATATGCAGAGATGTTGTTACCACAAAATGAAAAGCTCATTTCTTCTTATACGGTTTATTCTAAAAAGGTGAGAAATGAGAAAGAAAAGTTCTTATTATTAAACTCTTTCATAAAATGGTAGGTGGTTATATCATAAAATTAATCTCCCTTATTTTTGCAGTTGAGGAAATAAGACACTCTATGCCAAAGTAACCTGGGGGCTTCTTATAAATGTCTTAAATATGCTATAAGGTTCTCTTTTCCATAGCCTTTTTTTCCCAGAGAAAAATACTTTATTTTAATTTGGAAACTGTATTATAATTAATATCCTACCTATAGTGGTACCTCACTAAAATGATTTTAAAGAATAGAAAATGGTAATATATCAAGAAAAAGGACAGGAAAAAATTAAACTAAACGACTGAAAAGTCAAAACGGTATAATTTCAAATCCTTTCTTGCATTCATTGAAAATGCATTAATGAACAAGTTTAGTTGGATACAGTTTTCTGGAACATTTCATTAACTTCAGGAAAATGAAATACACAGAGACCATTGTGACTGGTAATAGTAATCAATCTTTCCCTGAAGCATATTAAAAATCAAGTACTCAAGACAAATTAAATATAACTCAAGTGACAAGTTAATGAAACTACTCAGGTCCCCGTCATCAGAATATTCTCACACGACAGGCACCCTACTCAAGTTTAAAACTGAGGATGTATTTTAATGGGGAATCTGATCTCCAGGAAAGTAGAAGTAGATGAGTTTAGAGAGGAAACAGAGGACAAGATCACACAGGGCTGTGTTAAGTCATTGTCAGGACTTTGGCTTCTATTCCGAGAAAAGTGGGCCCTGAGGCTTTTTGAGCAGAGGAGTGACAAGCAATCACCTTCTAAATGAATTCCTCTCATTGTGGTACTAAAACAGATGGCAGAAGGGGCGAAGGTCTGCTCCATAAAAACACTACTATGAAATTTCAGCAAGAGCTTTAGCATTCTGAAAACTTCTTTTATCATGCCTACTATTTATTTAGCACCTACTAAATTCTGGGCACTGTGCATACATTACCTTAAGTCCTCAGAACAACCTTGTAAGGTTATTGGTGTTTTTCACCTTTTACGGTGGAGGGTACTGAGATCCAAAAAGGTTCAGCAATGCGTCAACAAGCAGAGCCAGATCCACACCCACATGTCTGACTTAGAAACTATGTCTTTCCACTGCATCATGCAAACTCAAACCTTTTTTTTTTTTTTAAAGAAATTATCTTATCTATTCTTGAAAACAAGTAGCAGTTTAAGATTTTAACC
This sequence comes from Mirza zaza, assembly GCA_008750895.1. Taxonomy (NCBI): domain Eukaryota; kingdom Metazoa; phylum Chordata; class Mammalia; order Primates; family Cheirogaleidae; genus Mirza; species Mirza zaza. The sequence continues at coordinate 107,884 of VSMD01026130.1, forward strand.
TTGCTGGACTTTGTTTCTTTTCCATATTTATGTCACACTGGATTGTGAGTTAGATTATTAAAGGCTGGCAGAAATTTTGATTAACTAACATAGTACCTTTTCTTTCTTTCCTTTCATTGATAATTGATTTAGCAATGGTCACAAACAATATTTTTCCTAGAAAAAAACAAAGAGTGTTACACAGAAAAGATTGGCAATAGTAAGTAAATTACTAGAGAAATCAAATTTCAAGCAAAGGAAATTTCAAGTAAAGCATTATATGAATATGACAGCTAGAGAGTCTGTGTATTTATAATCTTAAATGCTTATACAGAATCCCTCTCAGATATTATTTCTGATAAAGTGCTTTTTTGATGAATCACTGATATGCAGTCTAGTTGAGTATTTTTCTCATCTTTAAAAAAAAGTTAGATTTCTTAAAACTCAGGATGAAGTTATGTATTTGGCAAATTGTAACAAGCTATTAAGATTCTAAACTGGATAAAAGAATGTAAAAGAACTTGAAATTTTTAAATAACAGAAAAATGGAAGGTATTAATTCACATGTGTACAATAGATGTATCTCTGGTAAAGGCAGAATAAAACAAAAGCTAAACAATAATACCTAGTAATGGAATTGCTAAGACTACTTCCTTCATTTAGTAGAAATGATAAAAGGAAATTTAAAGCCCACTCTTAATTGAAAGACATGTATAAACTGTTTTCCTAGCATGAACCAGAAAATAATTTTTGCTTTAACTATTTATATAATTTTATCCAAAATTATAACATTCTAGTTGGCCACATTTATAAACCATTATCATTGAGCCAGATGCTAAAATATAACCTGAATTTGCAAATGACATCCTTCATTAGCTATAGGAATTACCTGCCTAGTAGTTAATCAATCCTGAAACCTACCAATTAAATCGACTTTGGATAAATGTTGTGTGTAACTGTGGAAAGAAAATCTCAGAGAAGTATAACATGAAAAAGTTTGAGAACATTTTTGGCATATACCAGATATCTGGGATCATAGGCCACTAATTAATTAACTGTTAAAATACTTATTGATGTTGACCACATGCTATTTACTAGGAATCCAATAGTGCAAAAGACAGAAACAGTGCCTATGGTTTTAGACTATATAAATCAGACTATATTAGTCCCAATAGTTCTTGGTATACTGTAAGGGTATATGATCTAAAAGACAGGGAACTATCCAATGGCACAATCATGCAAAGGTGTGTACTTTGAATTGGTAATAGTAAAGGTTTAGAATGATTTCTTCTTTCTACTATAATCTCTAATTTCACATTCTTCCTGGCTACCAGCCTGTCCACTACCTCTTACCAAATGGCTCCTGTTACCTTTCTTTTCTTTTGCTTCCTCCTTTATCCTTTCCCTGTGACCCTTAGTCTCTTTCTCTAGTATCCAGTGGTCATCTGGCACATTCTAACAGCCAGCCCACATTACAACCCAACATGGACAAAAAAAGGGAAAGAGAAACTTATTGCAGATATCTTGATAATTAGTGTGTTTATCAAAGATATTTCATTCAATCAAGATTTCTAACTAATTCTTAAATTTCCAATTGTCATTCAATGTTCCCTTCTCAGAAACCAGGTTAAATTAGGAATGCTTTCGGAAGGGTATAAATTGCTGTTCTCGCTGGCTAACCTTTGTCACTTGACATCCTTCAGCCCCGCCCCTTCTGGAGCCGCCCAGGTTCAGCTAAGCACTGACAGGGGCCCTCTGTCAAAGGGAGGGAGAAGGAAGAGAGGGCAGATGGGAAGACATAACATTTTCCTCCCCACAAGAATAAACCACTGAAAGATATTCCATGTTTCTGAGAGTTGATAGGAGAACTGCACTGAATAAACTTTAAAGACAAAGATCAGAAGTGGAACTTGGATTATAAAGATGACCTGCAGAACAGAAAACCTAAAATGAAAATGCTTCTGATGCTCTAACTTATGATTTCATGGCAAGAATAGTACCTTCAGTATTCTTATTCCTGGAAATGCATTATTTGAAGTTCCACATGCCTAGACTTATAAATTTTGAATTAAGTCAATGAATATAATAATGGACCCATCAGCTCTGTTGGTTCCTCTGTAAGAGGGGAATAGTAGTTATCTGATTTAATTCTAAAAATACATTAAAAAGTTAAGGTATATCAGGTACACCATTTATTTTTGCCAGCCCTCTCATTTGCAAGCAGACTATAAGTAAAGGAAAGGAAAACTAGCTCTCTTTCCTGTTCACCCGGCAGAAAGTGTCAATTTTAATCGAGCAGGCATTCCAGAGAACTTTCAAATGCTGGGAAACACCTGAAGAAAACATGCTTAACTCAACATAGAAATTTTCATTCTTACATACAAAACAATTCATTCTTTAGTTATTTAGAGGTTAACCAAATTATGTTATGAGAGAGAAACATGACATTTTAAAGAACTTAGGGCTTTACTGTTATCTAGGACATTTTCAGGAGGGAGTTCACTTGTGAAACAAATGCTGTAATAACTTCTCCAAAGTTATTTAGTCGAGCGTTCATGAGAAGAACTAGAAGATGTCTCTCTAGCTAGCTGGCTAGCTACCACGGCTATAGCTAGCAAGCTGTGACAGATCCAAGTAGGAAAATCACTAGCAAAAATGACCACTGACTTCTGATTTAGTGCCTGGTCTGATTCTACCCATTTACTCTTGAGTGGCTGTGAAATTCTATCCCACACGAAAAGAAATGTTGTTAACTACTCAGCAGATATCCCTTAGATACTGTAATGAAAAAAAAAAAATTCCAAACTGAACAAATAAAGCAAAAAAATAAATAAATACCTTGGGCAATAACTTGAGGCTGCTTCAAACCCCTACCGGTGCACTTGTGCTACTTTCAAAACATCCACTTCCTATAACTGCCTGGAGATGTAAATTTCAAACCGGGACGCAGATGCCCTAAAACAGCCAAGGATTAAAAATTCTAAAATTAACCAGATAGAAAGCTACTTCATGGACAATACGAGAAACGTCTAAGAGAAAGGGGCTATTTCCAGTTGGTGTTTGTGCAGGAGCCGGCCGTTTTAAAGCAAAACTGGAAACCTGACCCCACACCCCCAACCCCAACCCCCTCTCTTCTCCAGCCGGGCCTCTGTCCCTTCGTCGCTAGAAATAGCGACCGTCACGGAAAGCAGCAGCGAAGCGCCGCAGAGAGAGAGAGAGAGCGAGCCGGGCGCCTTCGGGTTGCAGAAATGTTAGCTCAAAATCGACAGTTTGCCAGTGACTCTTAAAAAAAAAAAAAAAAAAATTTTTTTTTTTTTTAAATGAAATATATGTAAAAGACACGGATTCACTTACTCCGGTGACAGTTTTCCTCCCCTAGCCGAAGCAGGCAGCGCGCCGGAGCGGATTATTTTTAGGGCGGTGGGAGATCAGCTGCTGCCTCCTATCGGGTTTCCCAGTTGCACAAACTGCTCCGGGCTGGGGCGGACGCCGCGACTCGGAGCGAGGCAGGAAGCTGGGCAGAAGCCCCGCGCGCGGCGGGCGCCTGGGGGCCGGGGACCCTCCCCGCCGCCACCGCCGCCGCCGCTCTGCCCACCGGAGCTTCCCGCACCGGGGCCGCCAACCTGGGGCGTGCGACCCAAAGACTTGACCAGACCCCCCCAAAAACATGTGCCCTCCCCCCCTCGCCCCCAAATTTCATTAGACACCGAGTCTTGCAATATAGGATTCAATGATTCCCCCAGGGGGGTCAGGTTTGCAAATGTCAAGACGCTCAAGGGACTCGCATTTTCCCCCCACCACGCTCTCCCTGGAAGCATTTGGTGGTGGGGGGGGAGGGGGGTGTCACTGTCCCCTGGACGGATCCGGGAAGTGAACCCGCCGCTGAGCCGGGTAAGCGCGCGCGTCTCACAGGGACAGGCAGGCTCAGGTGTGACATTTTCCCCCAGCGCCTCGGAAGGCAGCTGCTCCCGCGGGAGCAGTCGCCGCCGCGCCATCCGGAGGCCCCCCGAAAGTGACACTGGGGTTCGTTCCCGCGGACCGCACAGCGTCCCCGTCTCTTGCTCCCAGCCAGAGGCACGACTAACACGCACGTTTATAACACGGTCGCCCCCGCAGCCACTGCGTCCCCCCCGCAAAGGCAAGCTGAGAATTTTGTCCCCCACCCCGCCCCCACAACCCTCTTTAAGTAACTCTTTTAAGTTTTCTCAGGGGCTACTTCTGAGTCACCTTGGAATAAGCACTGTTTTGAGGAACTGTCCTAGTCTGATGAAGGATGGCCAGCCAGGCGGGCTGGTGTCTCCGAGGCTCTGCGCGCGGCCCCGCAGGACTGCGGGGCTGCTGGTCCCCAGACCCCCCAACCCTCAACACCGGTGGCGTCCCTCCCGGCTTCTCTGAGTGTGGGCAGAGGCCGCCCCCAGCCCGGCCACTCCCCGGGGACTTCCCCGCGGGGCGCCTCGCTAGCCAGGAGGTCGCCGCGTGCTCCGGTGAGTGCCCGGCTTGGGCCTGCGACAGGGGCTTGAACCCGCGGCCGCTAGGGGTCGGGGAGGCCACGTCCGGGCGGCACCAGGGAGGCTCGGAAGACTCCGTTCCTGTGGCCTTCGAACGCCTGACGACTGTACCCTGGAGCTGCCTGTCGCTGCCACGCAGGCACAGGGAGGAAAAGAGCGCGCACTTCAAGAAGGGACGCCCGGGCGGGCGGTGCTGTGCGGGGAACCCGGGGAGACCCGGCGGCGAGCAAGCTGGAGGGGGGACCGGAGGCCCCCCAGGGCGCCTGTGGGGAGAGAAGTGGAAATACCGGGTGCACATAATCCTAATATATACTCTTATCTTAATATATCCTCATCTATAATCCTAATATATACTCCTAATATACATAATACATACATAATCCTAATATATACTCATAATCCTAATATATACTCTGTAATCCATAATATATACTCTTGAGGGTCACTACACAAGATGAAGTTGACTTGAGGATTTTTTTTTAATTTTTATTTATTTTTTTCAACATGTTATGGGGGTACAAATGTTAAGGTTAGGTATATTGCCCTTGCCTCCCCTCCCCCCTCGAGTCAGAGCTTCAAGTGTCCGTCCCCCTGTTGGTGCACATCGCACTCATTGATCTTAGGGTTTTTAAAAAAAATATTATTATTACTAAAGTCATGTTTAATGATAGAAAATCATGCTTATTGTAAAAACTTTGGAAGATGTGGAGGATAAAGGAGACCAGTGAGCCCTCCCACTCCCCGCATAAAACTACTAAAAATATTTTGTTTTGTTTTTCAAACCAACACTGGTGGTATGGTGCATTGATTAAGATGGATGAGGGAGCCATCCTGCTTGATATCAAATCCTGTTCCTCAGCTCAGTGATTTTGAAAGCCCTCCCCCCACCCCTCCCCTCCCCTCCCCGACCCCTCCCCCCCTCCCCGACCCCTCCCCCACCCCACCCCTGCTCTCCACCCCTCTCCCCTCCCCCACCCCTCCTGTATCAGATCAGTTTTCTCCTCTGGGACAAATAAAGGTATATGGGTCATAGGCTTTTCTTTTCTTTTTTTTTTGTTTTTTTGAGACAGAGTCTCACTTTGTTGCACAGGCTAGAGTGAGTGGCATGGCATCAGCCTAGCTCACAGCAACCTCAAACTCCTGAGCTCAAGCAATCCTCCTGCCTCAGCGCCCCCCCCCCCCAGTAGCTGGGACTACAGGCATGTGCCACCATGTCCAGCTAATTTTTTGTATATATATTTTTAGTTGGTCAATTATATATTTTTAGTTGGTCAATTAATTTCTTTCTATTTTTAGTAGAGAGTGGGATCTTGCTGAGGCTGGTTTTGAACTCCTGACCTCCAGCAATCCATCTGCCTCGGCCTCCCAGAGTGCTAGGATTACAGGCATGAGCCACCACGCCTGGCCTGGGTCCTAGGCTTGATGTGAGGGAGAGAGAGAGAGTCCCTGCCCCTTGAGTAAATGCTGATAAATAATGCTATCATTATCCTCTTTTTTCTATGCATATTTTTATTGTTGGCATCACAACATAATCATCTCCTCACAATATCTTTTAAAATAATTGATTTTCCAATGGTATTTAAAATCTTTATCGAAATAATTTAAATGGCTGCATAATATTCCACCGTGTGGCCATACTGTATTTTAACACTTATTTTACCATTGTTGGACATGTAGTTAGTTCTCAAATTTTCACTAGCACCTGTGATCCTATGATGAACTTTTTTGTATAAATTTGTTTCCTTTGAGCAGGTAATTTCTCTAATATACATTCTCTGAAAAGGAATTACAGGATCAAAAGTGGTGAATATCTTTAAGGCGGTCAATAAAGAATGCAAAATCATCCTTCTAAATAGTTTGTATTAACCCCACAAGCTGTATGAGATGACCTGTTATCCTTACATTCAAACCAGCATTGGATGTTCTTATTTTTTATTTTTTAAAAATCTCATAATTTGCCCGATAATATGTAATTCTTTGTTATTAACATTCAGCACAATTCCCGATGTTCATTAATGTTTGTATTTCCTCTTTTGTGACAGTTCATTCACATACTTGTCCATCTAATGTCTTAATGAAGTTTCTTATCATTTGTATAAACTTTTAATAAGGTAAGGATACTAATCATGCTTCATATACGTAACAAATGTTTTTTCCAATTTGTCATTTGAAAAAATGGTAGTGATGTGGCTTTTCAAAAAAATAAAAACAGTTGTTTTCCTTTATTCCATGAAGATTTACTAGAACATACACCATGTACTAGATATAGACACTAGCAATGAGCCAGACCTCCTGCTTTCATTGTACTTCCTTCTAAGGGAATGTTTAAGTAGGCAAATTTGTTGCTTTTTACCACTGTCATGTATTCCAATGCTTTAGTTAATTAATGTTAACCTTCATTTATATTTGTTTAAAGGCTTTTTTAAAAATTTTATCCTGGAATTTATTTTATCATATGCCATGGGATGAGAGTCTAAATTAATATTTTATTCATTACACCAAGACCATTTACTGAACATTTTCTTCTGCCTTGCTGCATAATACCTTCTTTTTCATATAGTTATAATTATTTTATAATAACAACTGTTTCTGGGCTACCTATTCTGTTCAATTGATCTGTTTTTCCTCTTTTTTTTTTTTTTTGCTATTACTATGATTAGACTGATTTGATTCTTATAGTTTAAATTATATTTTAACCCTGGTAGTGCCAGTGCCTTTTCACTCTTTTCAAAATTTTCTTAGCTTTTGTCTTTTGGGGATTTTATTGGAAGTTCATTAAATCTAGGAAGTAATTTTTAAAGAAATGTCATATTTTTAGTGCTCTGTCTTTTAATTTAAAAAGAAACATGTTTTCCCATTTATTTCAATCTTCTTTTTATCTTAGTATTAAATTTATATAGGTCTGTACATTTCTTGTAAGATTGATCATACAAATTTTGTATTTTTGTTTTCCTATTTTGTACTGCTATTAAAAATGCACTATTTGTTTATTTTGTCTAAGAAATTATATATTTATCTTATAGCTAGGCACTTTATTAAGCTTTCTGAATACTCCCAGTATTATTTCAGGATGTTACCTTGAATCCCAGAAAACATGATTTTATCTGCAATGACACACTTCCTTTGCCTTCTCAAATACTTATAGCTTATTTGTATTTTATCATTAATTTTTATCAATTCTGAATGTTAGGTCACAAAATAAGTATTAATAAATTTAAGAAGATCAAAATCATCTCACATATCTTTCCAGTCATAATGGAACTAGAAATGAATAACTGGAGGAATCTTGAAAAAACACAAATACGTGGAAATTAAACAACACATTCCTGAATTTGACAATCAGTGGGTCAAAGAAGAAATAAAAAGGGAAATTTGAAAAATATGTTGAGACAAGTGAAAATGGAAACCCAACATACCAAAATTTATGTGATGTGACAAAAGCAGTACTGAGAAAGACGTTTATAGCAATAAATACTTACATTAAGAGAAAAGAAAGACTTCAAATAAGCAACCTAATGTTACACCTCAAGGAAAAGAAGAACAGAGTAAGCCCAAAATTATCAGAAGGAAAGAAAAAACAAAAATCAAAAAAGAACTAAGTTAAATAGAAACAAGAAAAACAATTAAAAAGATCAACAAAACTAAGAGCTTGTTTTTTGAGAAGATAAACACAATTGAAAAACTCTTAGCTATACTGAAAAAAAGAGAAGACTCAAATAAATGAAAACAGAAATGAAAGAGAAGATATTATTACTGACACCACAGAAATATAAAAGATTGTGATCGATTACTATAGAGCAATTTGCCAATAAATTTGATATCTTAAAAAAGGATAAATTCCTAGAAACACAAAACTTACCAAGATTGAATCATGAAGAAATAGAAAACCTGAACAGGGTTAAAACTAACAAGGAGATTGAATCAGCAATCAAAATTCTCTCAACAAAGAAAAGCCCAACACTACATGACTGCTTGGGGGAATTTTTCAAAGAAAAATTAATATCAATTCTCAAACTCTTCCAAAAAGATTGAAGAGAAAGGAATGGTTTCAAATTCATTTTATGAGCCCTAAATTATCTTGATGCCAAAGCCAGATAAGATAACTACAAGGAAAGAAAATCACAGGCCAGTATCTCTGCTGAACATAGATATAAAAAGCTTCAATAAAATACTAGCAAATCAAATACAACAACACATTAAAAGGATCCTATACCATGATCAAGTATGACTTATTTCAGAAATGCAAGGATGGTTTAAGATGCAAAAATCGATAAGTGTGAAACACCATATTAACAGAATGAATGGTGAAAATCATATTATCATTCCAACAGATGAAGAAAAGGATGTTGAAAAAGTCAACATTCTTTCATGATAAAAACTCTAGACAAATTAGGAATAGAAGAAATATACCTCAACATAATAAAGGCCATATATGGCCACCCCATGGCTAACATCTACTCAACATGAAAAGCTGAAAGCACTTCAATGTCAAGAAGAGGAAAAAGATGCCTACTCTCACCCTTTTATTCAACATAGTACTGGATATCCTATGCAGAGCAATTAGGCAAGAACAAGAAATAAAAAGCATCAAAATTAGAAAGGAATAATTATAATTTGAAAATGATATGAACTTATATGTAGAAAACTCTAAAAACTGCATCAAAAAATGTTAGAACTAATAAACAAGTTCAGGAAAGTTGTAGGGTATAAATCAACACACAAAAATCAATTGTGATTGATATACTAACAGCAATCTATCTAAAAGAGAAATTAAGAAAGTAATACTATTTCAGTCCATCAAAATACTAAGAAATAAATTTAATCAAAAATTGAAATGTCTGTACACCACAAACTATAAGACATTGATGAAAGAAATTGAATACATACATTTCCAGCGCTATGGATAGAAGTGGAAGTCATTATGTTAAGTAAAATAATCCAGGTTCAGAAAGACAAATATAATATGTTCTCACTCATATGTGAGAGCTAAAAAAGTTGATCTCATGGAGAAAGAGAGTAGAATGATGGTTATCATGGGCTAAGAAGGGGGGGGAGATGAAGAGAGATTGGTTAGTGGGTATACAAATATAGTTAGATAAAAGGAATAAGTTTAAGTGTTTGATAGTACCGTAGAGTGACTATGGTTAACAATTTATTGTATATTTAAAAATAGCTAAAACAGATGATTTGAAATGTTCCCAACACAAAGAAATGATAAAAGTTTGGGGTGACAGATCTTATAATCCTAATTACCCTGATTTGATCATTATACATTGTATTCATTTACCAAAATATCACATGTAGCCCATAAATATGATAATTATTATGTATCAATAAAAAAGCAAGAAAGAAATTTAAGACATGACTAGATGAAAAGTAATTCCATGTTCATGGATTAGAGGAAGAAATATTGTTAAACTCTCCATACTACCCAAAGCAATCTATAGATTCACTGTAACTCTAATCAAAATATCAATGGCATAATTTACAGAAATAGAAAAAACAATCACAAAAATCATATAGAACCACAATAGAGCTCAAATAGCCAAAGCATTCTTGAGAAAGAAGAACAAAGCTGGAGGCATCACACTTGATTTCAAAACATATTACAAAGTTACAGTAATCAAAACAGTATGTCATCGGCATAAAAACAGACACATAAACCAGTGGAATAGAAGAGAGAACCCAGAAATTAACCATGCATATACAGTCAACTAATCTTCAACAAGGGTGTCAAGATCACACAATGAGGAAAAGATAGTGTCTTCAACAAATGGTGTTGGAACAACTGGATATTCACATGCAAAAGAATGACATTGGACTCTTATCTTACACCATGCACACAAATAAACTCAAATGGATCAAAAACTAAATGCCAAACCTAAAACTATAAATATGCTTGAAGAAAATATAGGAGGAAGTTTTTGACATTGATCTTAGAAATGATTCTTCAGATTTGACACCAAAAGTACAGGCAACAAAACCAAAAATAAATGAGTAGGGCCTCACCAAACTGAAAAGCTTTGCACAAAAAAGGAAGCAATCAACCCAATGAAAAGGCAACCTACAGAATGGGAGAAAATATTTGCAAACCATACATATGATAATGGGTTAATACCTAAAATATTAAGGAACTCATAGAACTCAATATTATAATAAGCCAAATATTCCAAGGACCCAAGTAGACATTTTTCCAAAGAAGATCTACAATGGCCAACAGGTACATGAAAAAGTTTTCAACATCACTAATCATCAGGAAATGCAATCAAAGCCACAGTGAGATATCACCTCACATCTGTTAGGGTTTCTATTATAGAAACAATAAAAGATAATAAATGTTGGTGAGTATGTGGAGAAAAGGGAACTCTTGAGTACTGTTAGTAGAAATGTATATTGGTACAGCCATTACATAAAACAGTGTGGAGAGTCCTTAAAAAATTAACATTAGAATTACCACATTATCCTGCAATCCAACTTCTGGTTATATATCCAAAGGAAACAAAACTAGTTCTTCATCATTTTGAAGATTGAATTACTCAATGCACTTTTCACATCTATATAAATTTTAAGATTAGCTCATCAATTTCTACAAAATTCCACTGAGATTATGACTGCGTTGAATCTATAGATCAATTTGGGGAGAATTTGCATCTTAACAGCATTGAGTGTTCCAATCCCCATGAACACAACCTGTCACTCTTTTTAGCTAGGTCTTCCTTTACATCGCAGCCATATTTTGAACTTTTCGGTGTATAATTGTGCATACACAGTTGTTCATTAAATCTATCCCAAAATATTTCGTGATTTTGATAGTACTATAAACAGTATTTTTAAATATCATTTTATAATTGTTCATTACTAGTATATAAACATGTTTTGTATCTTGCAACACTGCTAAATTCACTTATAAGTTCTAGGACTTTTGTACATTCATTAAGATTTTCTATGTTCATGGCAATATCATCTACAAATAAAGACAGACAACTTTACTTCTTCTCTGTCTTTATCATGTTTTTTTTTCTTACCTTATTACTCTAGCTAGCTCCTCCAGTATGATGCTGAATAGGAATGAGAGTGGACATCATTGGCTTGTTCTCAATCCAAATAGTGAAGAGACTTGTTCTTTCACTATTAAGTAGGATATTATGTGTAGGTTTTTTATAGATTACTTTTTTTTTTTTTAAGAGACAGAGTCTCACTTTGTTGCCCAGGCTAGAGTGAGTGCCATGGCGTCAGCCTAGCTCACAGCAACCTCAAACTCCTGGGCTCAAGCAATCCTGCTGCCTCAGCCTCCCGAGTAGCTGGGACTACAGGCATGCGCCACCATGCCCGGCTAATTTTTTCTATATATATTAGTTGGCCAATTAATTTCTTTCTATTTATAGTAGAGACGGGGTCTCGCTCTTGCTCAGGCTGGTTTCGAACTCCTGACCTTGAGCAATCCGCCTGCCTCGGCCTCCCAGAGTGCTAGGATTACAGGCATGAGCCACCGCGCCCGGCCTAGATTACTTTTTATTAGATCAGGGACATTTCCTACCATTCATAGTTTGGTGAAAGAGTTTATTACGAACAGTTGTTGAATTTTATCATTTTTCAACATTTTTATGTTGGAAAAATGTTTTTTTCCCCGCATCTATTGTGTTGATCATATGCTTTTTCACCTTTATTCTGTTAATAGGTCAAAATGAGTTTTTTAATTTTTTGAGTATAAATCAACCTTACATACCAAGGATAAATTCTCCCTGGTCATGGTATCATCTTCCTTTTATATATTCTTGGATTCAGTTTATTCAAATCATATTTAGAAATGTTTGCATCTATCTTAATGAGGGAATTAGTTTTCTTTTTCTTTTCCTTTTGTTGTTGTTTTTTGTTTTTTGGGGGTTTGGAGGTTGTTTTTGTTTGTTTGTTTATTTTGGCAATGTCTTCATTCAGTTGTGATGTCAAGATTCTGCTGGCCTCATAAAATGAATCTAAATATTCATTCCTCCCCTGTTTTCTGAAAGAATTTTGTAAAATTATTATTTTTTCTTTAAATTTTTGGTAGAATTCAAGGTCAAAGTCTTGTGGGACTGGGGTTCTCCTTGTAGAATGGTTTTTATTTAAGAACTTAATTTCTTTACTAGATACGGTGGTACTCAGATTTTCTATTTCTTCTTTTGTCAGTTTAGATAATCTGTAGTTTTTAAAGAATTTGTATGTTTATTCTAATTTATTGTATGTCTTAGCATAAAGTTGTTCATGCTCCTTAGTATCCTTTTGATATTTGTAGGATTTTTATTAATATATCCCTTCTTTCATTCCTAATATCGGTAATTTACATTTTCTCCCCTGTTTTTTATTGATCAGTTTAGCTAAAGATATATCTATTTTACTTAGCTTAAAAAATTTTTTGGTTTCATTGACTTTACATTTAGCAATTTTCTTGGAATTTTGTCTTTGACGCATTGGTTATTTAGAAATGTTTTAATTGCCAAATATTGGAGATTATCCAGACATCCTTTTAAAAAGTTTATCTAGGTAAAATTTATATAAAGTAAAATCTAACTTTTTAATGTTAACAGTTCTATGAGTTTTTGCAAATGTATACAGCCATGTAACTACCACCACAACTGAGATACAGAATCTTTCCATCAGTGGCCAAAGTTGGAGAAGGAGGCTCAACAAGTCTCCCAAGCAGAAAGAACGGCATGTGCCGAAGCACAGAAGCTGAAAGAAACTTGTATGCTTGGAGAACTTTAAGTAGCTTAATAAGGCATAAATAAAGGCATAATGAGCTAGAAGGATTGCTAGAGACTGGTTTGTGATGGTGATACATGGCTGGGTAAACAATGCAGAGCTTCTTCTCAGGTTTTCTAAGCAAACGTGAGGTACTATGGTCAGATCCCTGCTTTTAAAAGATCGCTCCGCAGTCAGTGTGGAAGATGGATTGGTAGAGATGAGAATGGAGACAGGGACACAAAACAGGAAACTTTTATAGTAGTCCAGGTGAGAGATGATGAGTTCCTAAACTATCACAGTCATAGCAGGACAGTGTAACTGTACCAGGCAGTTCCTTAATTGCCAAATGCTGCCGACTCTTTTGTCCTGGCTTCTCTCCACCACTTTGATACCCTTGTTTAAGTCTTTCCTTTTGAAAGCTTTGCTTCCCTTAGTTTTAACAGATCAACTTTTTCTTCCTTTGTAATAGTTTGCCTCTTTTCAGTTCCCTTCTGTGATTCATCTTTTAGTGCTTACTCCTTACATGTGGGTTCCACTCTAGTCTCTCTTGTTTTATCACCTTGTACACTTTCTAGGAGAGAACTTATTCCCTGCCATGGCTTCAGCTAGTGTGGCTGAAATGGTAAAAAGTATAGACTCTCCTGAAAGTTTTTGCACTACCTACTCACAAGAGACTCAGTTTCTTCAGCTGACAATGAGTGCATGATAATGTCGTACCTACCTAAGATTTTTGTTGAAATGACTTAATGATCTGTGTACCAGGTAGAATGTTTGCCATATGTTTTCCCTACAGAAGGCACTCAACAAATAACATTTCCCTTGGTTATTCTTCTCTCAACTTTGACTTCCCTAAAGGGATGTCCTATAGGCACCTTTGGTAAATACAACATTATTATCTGCCCCACATCTTTGTCCTAGGAATTTTCCCCTCTCTTGGTCCACATGACTTCTGTAGGAGCTACAGTGTTAGCTTGTGATCCCAAGCTCCTAAACACAGCTCATTTGACATGTAATGGGCATATGGCCAAAGCTAGACCAATTGGGATCTTTCCTTAATATTTTGAAATTTAACTGAAAGAGAGAGAGAGAGAGAGACTAGAGCTCAGTTTTTCCCTAGGTGACTGAATCTGACAGAGAGAAATAGAAAAGGAAGAACTACAGAAAGCCAAGAATAGAGACAGGACAGAGTCTGGATGGAATTAGGGTCCCTGAATGTAGGTAAACAGCATATCTCTCCCGAGGTTCCTTCTGTTGTCCCAGGATCCCTATGGATTCCTCATTTTTCTTAAGCTAACCAGAAAGGAATGGACTATGCTATCTGTGGTGGAAGAAAACTGTGCTAATACCATACCTTAAACTCTCTATGTCTATAATTAAACTTATTGTTCCCACCACTCCAAACTACTCTGACTTCTTATCTCTCTTCATGCAGCCACTCGCTCTGCAGTCACACAATTTAGTCACCTCAGAATCAGTTCTCCAGCACCACACTCAACTGATCATGAACACCTATCAGATATACCTATCGCTTCTCTCTTCTTCCCCGTTCACACAGCTACTGCCTTAATTCAGGCTCCTGTTGTTTCTTGCTGAGAGTATTTTGATACCTCTGTAAACTAAAGTAAAATTTTAAGGCTCAACCCTCACCGACTGACTAAATAGAGCCCCTCGTGGCCAAAGGAATATCCTAAAATTAAATTGTCTGCCAAGAGGAAGGAGGTCAGACATGCCTTATCATGCCCCCCTCCCTTGTTGGACACTTCCTTTATAACCCATTAACAGGCCTAAGGGTAGGCAAGACAAACCTGCAGGTCCTCAATTTACACAACAAATCTATGTCCAATGGCTTATCTCTGATAACAGCTCCTTTTGTTAAAACATTCCAAGGCTTTAGACAAAGCTTCATGTCTTTAACCAATTACAATCCAAAAAATCTTTAAACCCACCTATAACCTGTATTTCCCCCCCCCTTGAAGATGTCCCACCTTTTTGGGCCAAACCAATGTATGCCTCCCACATATTGATTTATGACTTTACCTGTATATAGCCCCTGTCTCCCTGAAACATATAAAAACCAAACTGTAAGCCAGTCACATATAGTCCACTTGCCCAAGTCCTCTTGGCAGTGGCTCCAGGTCATGGTCCTCAAATTTGGCTCAAAATAAATCTCTTTAAAATTATTTTACAAGTTTGGCTTTTTTTCCGTTGACACCTCCAAACGGGTGTTCCTGGGGCTCAACTGTCATCCTTCAACTTTCCTTCATAAGACTTACAGAGTTATCTGCATACACACAAATTTGATCACATCACTCCTCCCAAATCCCTCAAAGTGTGGTCCATCAACAACCTGCACCAGAAATATCAGAATCTGTCTACTTCTTTGCCCCAGATGGGCCCAATTCTGCCCAAACCTACTGAATCAGGAGAAAAGGTGCTCCAACCAAATATCAGTATATTTTTAGAAGCAACCCAGGTGATTGTTAGTGCTATTAAATTTTGAGAAAGAAGGACCTACTCAGTAAACGCCCAGTGCTTTAATTTTAACTCTAATTTTTTCCTGTCATATTTTTCATACAATCTAGCCACCTTATATTCTAGGCACACCGAATGCCCACTATCCGCAAATAAATCATATTTCTATGTCTCCTAAGTCCTTGCTCATGCTTTTGCTCAACTTGTCTGAAGTGTTTTTCAATTCCTTGTCCAGCTATTGCAAATGGGTTAGCAGTTACATTCTTTATGCTCCCATGATTTCTGGTGGTTATGTCTTTTATTGAACTACATATTGCATCACATTTATCTATGTCTCTCTTCCCATGAAGTTTTGAACTTTTTGAAAGCTGAAAGTATGTCTTCTTCAACTCTGTCACTTCAATATCTATTACATTATGTGGAAAACAACAGGTAATCAATGAATATGTGTTGGCTGGAATCTGAGATTTCCCCTCAATTGTCCTTTGTTACCCTTATTTTGCCATGGTGTTACTATAGGCTAAGTGATGCAGAAAGGAATAGAATGCAGTGTCCCTGTCATACAGTAAGGAACTGCCTTGCATGGCTCTAAGGAGCCCTCCCTGGGCCTAATTACATATAAGCTTTGGAATATAAGCCTCCTTCAAACTGGAGGGTTCTTCATTTCAGATGGGCCATACTGATCACCAAAGTTCAGGTGAATCTCCGTAAACAATTAAAGAGGCATAAGGAAGCAACAGCATCTACCTGCCCACTAATATTCTTATCTAGAGTATTTTCACAACAATGCCTTTTCATTCAGGAAATCTCTGTGAAGATAACTTCATGAGCCCTGGTTTCTTTGAACTGGCCCTGGCAAATCTAGAAATGCTGTTTATTTCTTGGTGCAAGTTCAATATTGACTTGGTAAAACAGAAGAAAAGAGAAGTAGGGGAACCATTTGCACAAATAATATTAAGTATTAAAAGTAATATAGATAGAGAATATAACTAGAATTCTAAGTCCTCATTTGTAAGACAAAGGAGGCTAGGCTTGCTCCAATAGTATTCAAATTTAGTAAAGACATTGATTTCTGGAAAAACTAAATATTCACACAGTGATTCATATTTTTGCCCGTTAAATGAAATACTTCGGGAAACTATAAGTTTTTATTTATTCAAACCGAAAATAGTCAAATTATTTTTACTTGGGCATGGTAATAATTTTGATTAGATTATTTTCATGTGTAGCATTTCTGACAATAGCTCATTGGATTAATATTGTAAGCATTTCAAGAG